>JAQZBX010058196.1:7226-17891 GCA_029593785.1 Cabassous unicinctus
TCTTACAGCTGCATAATATTCCATCGTGTGAATAGACCACAGTTTGTTTATCCATTCATCTGTTGATGGACACCTGGGTTGTTTCCAGCTTTTGGCAATGGTGAATAATGTTGCTATGAACATCGGTGTGCAGATGTCTGTTTGTGTCACTGCTCTCAGTTCTTCTGGGTATATACCCAGTAGTGGTATTGCCGGGTCATGTGGCAAGTCTATATTCAACTTCTTTAGGAACTGCCAAACAGTCCTCCACAGTGGCTGTACCATTCTGCATTCCCACCAACAGTGAAGTGTTCCTGTCTCTCCACATCCTCTCCAACACTTGTAGTTCTCTGTCTTTTTAATAGTGGCCATTCTGATAGGTGTGAAAAATATCTCATTGTAGCTTTTTTTTAGAAGATGTATTTTATTCATTTACTCCCCCCCCAACCCCCATTGTTTATGCTCGCTGTCTGCTCTCTATGTCCGTTTGTTGTATGCTCATCTTCTTTTCTTTAGGAGGTACCAGGAGCTGAACCTGGGACCTCCTATGTGGAAGAGAGGTGCCCACTCACTTGAGCCACCTCCACTTCCTGCTTGTTTTGTCTCTCATTGTGTTTCCTCGTTGTGTCTCTTCATTGTGTCATCTTGTTGTGTCATCTCGCTGCGCCAGCCTGTCACATCAGCTCCTCTTCTTTAGGAGGCACCGGAAACCAAACCCAGGACCTCCCATTGGTAGGTAGGTACTCAACTGCTTGAGTCGCATCTACTTCCCCTCATTGTAGTTTTGATTTGCATTTCCCTAATCATGAGTGATGTTGAGCATTTCTTCATGTGTTTTTTTGCCATTTGTATTTCTCCTTTGGAGAAACGTCTATTCAAGTCTTTTGTCCATTTTTTGATTGGGTCATTTGTCTTTTTATTGTTGAGTTGTAACATCTCTTTATAAATTCTGGATAGTAAAACCTTATCAGATATGTGATTTCCAAATATTTTTTTCCCATTGAATTGGCTGCCTTTTCACCCTTTTGATAAAGTCCTTTGAGGGGCAAAAGTGTTGAATTTTGAGGAGGTCCCATTTATCTATTTTTCCTTTTGTTGCATATGCTTTGGGTCCAAGAAACCACCACCTACTACAAGGTCTTGAAGATGTTTCCCTACATTTTCTTCTAGTAGTTTTATGGTCCTGGCTTTTATATTTAGGTCTTTGATCCATTTTGAGTTGATCCTTGTATAGGAAGTGAGATAGGGGACCTCCTTCATTCTTTTGGTTATGGATAGCCAGTTGTCCCAGCACCATTTGTTGAAGAGACTGTTTTGTCCCGTTAACATGGACTTGGTAGGTTTGTCAAAACCTGTAGAGGTAAGGGTTTATTTCTGGATTTTCAATTCTATCCCACTGTTCGATATGTCTATCTTTATGCCAGTACCATGCTGTTTTGACCACTGTAGCTTTGTAATATGTTTCAAGGTCAGGCAGTGAAATTCCTCCCATGTTGCTCTTCTCTTTTAGAATGCTTTTGGCTATTTGGGTGCACTTACCCTTCCAGATGAATTTGGTATTGCCTTTTCTATTTCTGTAAAGTAGGCTGTTGGAATTTTGATTGGTATTGCATTGAATCTATAAATCAGTTTGGGTAGGATTGACATCTTTACGATATTTAGTCTTCCAATCCATGTACATGGAGTTTCTTTCAATTTGTTTAGGTCTTTAAAAATTTCTTTTAGCATTGTTTTGTAGTTTTCTGCATATGGGACTTGTACTTCTTTGGTTAAATTAATTCCTAGGTATTTGAATCTTTTTGTTGTTATCGTAAATGGAATTTTCCCCCTGATTTCCGCCTCAGATTGTTCACTACTAGTGTACAAAAACATTACTGGTTTTTGCGTGTTGATCTTGTATCCTGCCACGTTGCTGAACTCATTTATTAGCTCAAGTAGCTTTGTCGTAGACATTTTAGAATTTTCTAAATATTGGATCATGTCATCCACAAATAGAGTTTTACTTCCTATTTGGATGCCTTTAATTATTTTTTCTTGTCTAATTGCCCTAGCTAGAACTTCTAGTACATTGCTGAATAACAATGGTGACAGTGGGCATCCTTGTCTTGTTCCCAATCTTAGAGGGAAAGCTTTCAACCTTTCCCCATTGAGTATGATGTTGGCTGTGGGTTTTTCATATTTGCCTTTTATCATATTGAGGAATTTTCCTTTTATTCCTATCTTTCAAAGTGTTTTTTTTTAATCAAGAAAGGATGCTGGATTTTGTCAGATGTCTTTTCGGCATCAGTTGAGATGATCATGTGTTTTTTCCCTTCAATTTGTTAATGTGGTGTATTATATTGATTGATTTTCTTATGTTGAACCAGCCTTGCATACCAGGAATAAATCCCACTTGGTCGTGATTTATAAGTCTTTTGATATATTGTTGGATTTGTTTTGCAAGTATTTTATTGAGAATTTTTGCATCTACGTTCATTAGAGAGATTGGTTTGTAATTTTCTTTTCTTGTAGTGTCCTTATCTGGCTTTGGTATTAGGGTGATGTTGGCTTCATAAAAAGTGTTGAGTAATTTTCCCTCCTCTTCAATTTCTTTAGAAGAGTTTAAGCAGGATTGGTGTTAAGTCTTTTGGAAATGCTTTATAGAATTCACCTGTGAAGCCATCTGTCTGGTCCTGGAATTTTCTTTGTTTGGAAATTTTTGATGATGGAGTCAGTGTCTTTAAATGTGATTAGTTTGTTAAATTCTTGTGTTTTTTGTAATGTCAGTGTAGGTTGTGCATTTCTAGGAATTTGCCCATTACATCTAGGCTGTCTAGTTTGTTGGCATATAGTTTCTCATAATATTCTCTCATGATCCTCTTTTTTTGTCTTTATTTTGTACATTTAATAATTGAAAATATAAACAATTAAAAACTAAAAAGTAAACACAGGTGAATAAATGTATATATTTCTCAAATGTACTGGATACATATAAATTTTTTTTGAATCAAACAATATGTTACAGAATATATTTGCTTCATAGTATCTCATGATCCTTTTTTTTTTCTGTGGGGCCGGTCATAACTCCCCCACTTTCATTTCTGATTGTATTTATTTGTATCTTCTCATTTTTTTCCTTTGTTATTCTAGCGAGGGCCTCGTTTGTTAATTTCATTGATCTTCTCAAAGATCCAGCTTTCGGTTTTGTTGATTTTCTCTGTCGCTTTTTTGTTCTCTTATTTCATTTATTTCTGCTCTAATCTCTGTTATTTCTTTCTTCTGCTGGCTCTGAGATTGGTTTGCTGTTCTTTTTCTAGTTTCTCCAGTTAGGTCTGATTTTAGGTCTTTCTTCCTTCTTAATAATAGCATTTAGGGCTATAAATTTCTCAGCACTGCCTTCGCTGTATCCCATAGGTTTTGATAAGTTGTGTTCTTGTTTTCATTGTCTTAATATATTTACTAATTTCACTTGCAATTTCTTCTTTAACCCACTGATTATTTAGGAGTATGTTGTTTAGCCTCCACACAATGTGAATTTACCTCTTTCTTGTCTATTATTGCTTTCGTTTCATTCCATTATGATTTGAGAAGGTGCTTTGTATAATTTCCATCTTTTTGTATTTATTGAGACCTGCCTTGTGACCCAGGATGTGTTCTGTCTCGGAGAAAGATACATGAGCACTTGAGAAGAATGTATAACCTGCTGGGTTTGGATGCAACGTTTTGTATATACCTGTTAGGTCTAACTCTTTTATCCTGTTAGTCAATTTCTCTGTTTCCTAGCTGATCTTCTGTCTAGTTCTATCTAATGATGTGAGTGGTGTGTTGATGTCTCCAGTGATTATTGTAGAAATGTCTTTTTCTCCCTTCAGTTTTGCCAGAGTTTGTTTCATGTATTTTAGGGCACCCTGGTTAGGTGCATAGATATTCATGACTGTTATATCTTCCTGGTGGATTGTCCCTTTTATTAATATATAATGGCCCTCTGTATCTCTTATAACTTATACTCAGATGCTTAATTTCTCTTCCGTAAGGATTTAGTGGTGGGAGACTGTGTTACTGCTGTTCTTTGATTTTTGGTTCATCCTGTTTTGGGTCTTTAGGATTGTCCCTGTTAGTTGTTCAAATCTGGGCCCTGGGCCCACTAATGGTTTGCAGACTTCCTAGGGCCTTGGGGAGGGAGGCTGGAAAGGCCAGGAAAAGCCTCTCCTAGTTATTTTTCATTTCCTCACATGCACTTCCTTGGTCCGCCAGCAGATGGTGCTCTTTGCCAGCCTTCTCAGTCCAGTGCCTGACTGGCGTGTGCTTGGTGCCGGGCAGACGGGATCAGTGTGATGGAGGATCCTGCCCTGAGGCTAGGGGCCTCTAATTCACTTTCTCAGAGGCAGTTCTCCAGCCTTTGCTGGCAGCCCCTCCCTTTTCACTGGTAGGAAATAATCCCAGCCCCCTCTGCATCCTCAACAGCCAGTTGCGGTCAGTAGAGGGAGATTGAGAGGTCAGATCTCTTTAGCCCCTTGCTGGCTCCCAAGGCCCCACCCGGCCAGGAAGGGCTCCTGGGACTCAGTGACCAAGTTTGTGGGTCAAAGGCTGAGTCAGCCTCAAGCTGCGTCCGCCTCTCCTTTCCTCGGGAGGAGGGTCCCCGGTCCCTCTTTGTCTGTAGCCGCAGGCCCTGAGACCTGAGAGTTCAGAAGTGTCTTCGGGGTGGGGGTGATGCCAGTAGCAGTGGCTGCAGCTTTTAACTCACGGTTTTGCTGTCGTGATCCTTTTCTCTCGACCTGGTGGTGTCCAGCCTTCCCCTGGTGTCTGAAGCCCTAGAAGATTTTTTTTCAGGCCGTTTCTGCCTGTCCTCTAGCTATTTCTCTGGATGAGCAGAGAGTCCCGTGTCTTTCTAGTCTGCCATCTTCCCAGAAGTTTGGAATAACTTTTTAAGTCATGTTATTGCAATGTGAGTTTTTGATTTACAGATTGCTCGTTGGTTTAATCCACTAACATTTTGCAAATTGTACACACAACATCAATTTCTTATGTACAAGTGCACAGAATTTTTCTATATAAGTTTTATTGACTTATATAGAAGTTTGTCTTCCCCAGTTTATTCTGGAAGAATTTCAGGACCTGGATTTGGGGGCTGGGCAAAGTTATGGATACTTGGTTAACGTTAATGGGACTTGAAGGAGCAAAGATTGGATGCAGTTGATCAGGAGCAGGAATTCTGGTGTGACTATGTGGGATTCAAGTTGAAAAGGGAAATGTCTCCAACGTCCACATCCAGGAACGTGGCTACTCAGCATGATTGGGGTTCGTTCAGGAGGTGGTCTGAGGTGCAGAGCTGGCAGAGAAGTAATTTCCCCTTCTGAAACACACAGTTCAGAATCCTAGTTCAGTAGAGAGTTCAAGGAGCGCTCTTGTGGCTGCACAGGTTTTCTGCAATCTCCCAGGTGCCGTGCTCTGCCGTGTCCCACATCCACCGCCCAGGGGCGGCAGCCAGAGGTGAGCTGCAGTCAGCCCCGGGATGCAAAGTCCCGAATCTCTCAGCACGCCTTGCGGGTTCTGTTTGATATCCCCGAATCAGTCCCTCCTCGGGTCATGAGAGACAGCGAGGAGTGCGGCGGCTGTGTCAGCATCCGAGGTCATGTGCTGTTGGGTGCGTGTGTAGAGCATTTCTCACGTGGGGCTCCAGTTCCTTGAACTTTGAAACCAGCTTCTCCAGCTTCCATCTGGTCCTGATTTCATTTTTCCAGGAGGCTTCACAGCCCTGGGGGCATAACAAACTTCCCCTAGAGCTCCTGCTCAGGCACAGCAGGGCAGCGGGGACAGCAGATGTATCCACATCGCAAGAACGTGGGTTTCTCCAGATGGTGCAGGCAGATAGGACGTCGGCGTGCCTCTCAGAATTCTTCAGCCGTGACCACTGCCTCTTCTCCTGGATTCTCCTCTGGCCGCCTGCAGCTCTCACATGCGGCTCAGTCCTCAGCATGATGTTTTTTTTATTTTTATTTTTATTTGAGAAGCTGTGAGCTTACAGGTCCGTCGTGCATTACGTGCGTAATTCCCATGTATCACCCTCTGCCAACACTGTGCGTTGTTGTGGGCATTTGTTACAGATCACAGCGTAATGTTTTTGAGACCTGCTGTTGGGCATTTGGATTCTTTCCGGTTCTGGATTATTACGAAAAGCTGTGAACGTTTGTGACCAAGCCATCGTGTGGGCATATATTTTCATTTCTGTTGGGTAAATAAGAATGGAATTGCTGAGTTATATGGTGATTACATAGTTAACTCTTTTTGACATTGCCAAACTCTACCTTATTGAATTTTTTTCTACTAATTCTATCAGTTATTGAGTGAGGGGGTGCTAAAATCTCCAGTCATTTTTTTTGGGTTGTTTGTTTCTCCTTTTTGTTCTGTTAGTTTTGGTTTCATTTTTTTTAAATTTTTTAAGAAGGTACCAGGGATTGAACCCAGGACTCCAGGACCTTGTACGTGGGAAGCAGGCGCTCAACCACTGAGCTACATCTGCTCCCCAATGAGAGTTGAGTTTTTTTTTTCGTGTTTTTTTAGGAGGCACCAGGCATTTAGGCATCAAACCTGGGACCTTGTATATGGAAAGCAGGCGCTCAACCACTTGAGCTACATCTGCTCCCTGGCTTCATGTTTTTTTTTTTTTTTTTTAAATAATATTTTTTTTTTCACTTTTTAAAAGATACTTAGATTACATAAATGTTACACAAAAAATATAGGGATTTCCATATGCCCTGCTCCCCATACCTCCCACACCCTCCCAAATAAACATCCTTCCTTAGTGTGGCACATTCATTACAACTGATATTCATGTATTTTTGAAGCTCTTTTTTTTTAGCTAATAAGCCAAGGGAAATAGAACCAACAGGTTCTATCTTTATATATATGTGTGTGTATCTATGTATAAATATATATATAGATAGATATGTCTGAACATATTTCTGTATGTAAATGTTATGAGATTGATTATAGGAATTGGCTTACATGACTGTGGGGATTGGAACTCCGAATTCCATAGGGCAGGCTGCTGCAAGCTGGGAACTGATGAAATTTTCAGTGAATTCCCCAGGAGAAGCTTGCCTGCTGAAGTAGTGATAGAGATTCTTTCTGACTGCTGAATTCATCAGTTCTCCCTTTAAGGCCATCTTCTTTGTTGATGGTAGATGCAATGCCATAGATGCAATCAAATAACTTACAATTTAAATATCTGAAATACCCTCATAGTAACAATCAGAGCAGTGCTTCCTTGACCAAACAGCTGGACACCATAGCCTAGCCAAGTTGACACGTGAAATTAACCATCCCAGTTCAACCCTGTTTACTTGGCACCTATACATATCTCCTTAAACCATACTTAATCTCTAAATAAAAACAATAACAGGCATACTTTAACCTAACATAATTAATTCAACTTTCTTGCATACAGTTGGAAATACACTAACCCTTTCTGCAGAAGAGGATTCATGTCTTTGGGTAATATTCACTCTCTCTTTTTTTAAGAGGTACTGAGTACTGAACCTGGGACCTCATACATGGGAAGCAGTGCTCAACCACTGAGCTACATCTGCTCCCCAATATTCACTCTTGAACTTGATATCTTGTAACTTAAATATTAAGACATAAAATTAATGTAACTTACGTTATATAAGGAGATAAGAGAGGGAAAAACAAGGATATTTGCTTTATGTATGTATATAAAAATATTCATAACAAAACGAGGAAGAAATACTCATAAGCATTGGAGTCCTCATTTTTGTGTGACATTTATGTAATCTAAGTATCTGTAACAGTTCTGTAACTGGTCACGTGGTCGAAGTTCATATTTGTCACTACCTTCTTCCTCTACCCATTCCATGTTCCTGTTACCCTCAGCCTCACCTCAGCTGCCTGTGGTTCTTTGCCTGGTGGGGTGACCCAAACCTTCATTCCTGGGGTTTCTGGGCCATTAGTTGTCCTGCCTGGATTGGGTTGCCACACTTTTCCGTGGGGCACGATGGTACTCAGAGATGCCCTAGAGGATCTTCTGTGTTCCAGGCATGTTCATCACCTTCACTGTGTAGCAGCAATTCTCTTTCCCCTTGATGGTCAGGATCAGTCACCCCAGCCAGTACAGTAACTCCCTTCTTTGCTGTTGATTCAGAGGAATGAGAAACCCAAGGTGGCCGGGTGGCAGTCCTAACTTCCAGTTCAGTGGAACCATTGTGTCTCCTGATGGAAGCACTCCTCCTCTTCGAACTAAGACCTGTAGACCAGTAGAGCTGTCCTGGGGACAGAAAGCAAAAATTTTCCCAGTGGGTCACTAGGGGTAACAGTGAATGGTCCCACTCCCACTTCCACCCCTTGATTCCTGGACCCATGAATCCTGGTTATGGGAGAAACAGCACCATAGAGAGGATGCTGATTCAGAGCATCCACAGCCTCCTGGAGAACATTGCTCCAGCCCTGCAAGGTATTGCCACCTAGTTGGCACCGTAATTGAGTCTTCAAAAGGCCATTCCACCGTTCTATCAATCCAGCTGCTTCAGGGTGATGGGGAACATGGTAAGACCAGTGAATTCCATGGGCATGTGCCCATTCCCGCACATCATTTGCTGTGAAACGGGTTCCTTCATCAGAAGTAGTGCTGTGTGGAATCCCTTTGCCGTGGACAGGGCATTCTGTAAGCCCATGGATAGTTTTGGCTGAAGTATGTGTATAGGGAAGGCAAACCCATATCTGAAGTATATGTCTATTCCAGTCAGAACAAAAAGCTGCCCCTTCCATGCTGGAAGTGGTCCAGTATAATCAACCTGCCACCAGGTAGCAGGCTGATTACCTTGGGGAATGGTGCCATATCAGGGCCTGCGTGTGGGTCTCTGCTGCTGGCAGATTGGGCACTCGGCAGTGGCTGTAGCCACATTGCCTTGGTGAGGGGAAGTCCATGTTGCTGAGCCCACGCATAACCTCCATCCCTACCTCCATGGCCACTTTGTTCATGAGCCCATTGGGCAATGACAGGAGCGGCTGGGGAAAGAGGCTGAGCATCAGCCACAGAGCAGGTCATCTTATCCAATTGATTATTAAAATCTTCCTCTGCTGAAGTCACCCTCTGGTGAGCAATCACATGGGAAACAAATATGTTCATGCTTTTTGACCACTCAGAAATGTCTGTCCATATACCTCTGCCTCAGATCTCTGTCACCAGTTTTCCAATTGTGTTCCTTCCAGGTTCTTGACCATCCAGCCAAACCATTGGCCACAGCACCACTGGCCATTTCTCTTTCCATGTAAAATGACAACCAGGTGCACTGCTCGAAGTTCCGCCCACTGGGAGGTTTTTCTTTCACCACTGTCCTTCAGGGATGTCCCAGAAAGCGGCTGCAGTGCTGCACCTGTCCACTTCCCGGCAGTATCTGTAAACCAGGCCCAAGTTTTCTCTTCCTTAGTCAGCTGATCACAGGAAATTCCCCAAGAGGCCATAGCTGCAGACTGGGAAAGAGAAGATAACGTGGCAGGTGTGGGGGCCACGGCCGTTGGGCCTCTCCCTGATTTACCTGTGCCTTCAGGGCCTGCTGCAGGCTGTTCTCTTATATAGCACTTCCACTTGATGAGGGAGTGCTGCTGTGTACTCTCTACTTTATGGCCTGGTGGGTCAGAAAACACCCAGTTCATGATGGACAACTCAGGCCTCATGATAACTTGGTGGCCCATGTTTAAGTGTTAAGTCTTTACTGAGGCCCAGTAGCAGGCCAAAAGCTGTTTCTCAAAAGGGGAGTAGTTACCTGCAGGGCTTTGCTCCAAAATCCTAAGGGTCTGTGTTGTGATTCCCCTATAGGGGCCTGCCAGAGGCTCCAGACAGCTTCTCTATTCGCCACTCACACTTCCAGCACCATTGGATCTGCTGGATCATATGGCCCAAGTGGTAGTGCAGCTTGCACAGCAGCCTGGACCTGTCACAGAGCTTCCTCTTGTTCTGGTCCCCAATCAAAACTAGCAGCTTTTCAGGTCACTGGTAAATGACCAAGTAGCACACCAAAGGAGGAATATGTTGCTTCCAAAATGCAAAGAGGCCAGCTAGGTATTGTGCCTCTTTTTTGGTCGTAGGAGGGTCCAGATGCAACAGCTTATCCTTCACCTTAGAAAGGATATCTTGACAGGCCCCACACCACTGGATGCCTAGAAGTTTCACTGAGGTGGAAGGACCCTGCATTTTTGTTGGATTTATCTCCCACGCTCTGACATTCAAATGCCTGACCAATAAGTCAGAGTAGCTGCAACCCCTTTGCACACTTGGCCCAATCAGCTTAATGTCGTCAATATAATGGACCAGTGTGATGTCTTGCGGGAGGGAGAGACGATCAAGGTCCTTGCGGACAATATTATGACGTAGGGCTGGAGAGTTGATATACCCCTGAGGCAGGACAGTGAAGGTAAACTGCTGGCCTTGCCAGCTGAAGGCAAACTGTTTCTGGTGGTCCTTACTAATGACAGTTGAGAACAAAATATTTGCCAGATCAACAGCTGCATAGCAGGTACCAGGGGAAGTGTTGATTTGCTCAAGCAATGATACCACATCTGGGACAGCAGCTGCAGTTGGAGTCACCACCTGGTTAAGTTTATGATAATCTACTGTCATCCTCCAGGATCCATCTGTTTTCTGCACAGGCCAAATAGGAGAGTTGAATGGGGATGTGGTGGGAGTCACCA
>JAQZBX010058197.1:0-17792 GCA_029593785.1 Cabassous unicinctus
CCTCTGGGCCTCCCCTTCCTCTTGAGGCTCCGTGGGCCCAGCGTCTTCCCGATCTCGGCTGCAGGCTGGCACAGGGCTTGTCTCTCAGGGCCTCCTATGTCAGGCTCGGCTCTTTTCCCAAGGTCAGCTGTAAGCTATCAGGCAAATGGGCCATCACTCCCCAGGGCTTCAGCTGTTTGCGCCTCCTCCTTTCTGTCACGTGGCAGGATCAAAATGACAAAGTTCTCTCCTCTGTGTGTCTTCTGGAGTGAGTGTCCATTTATATCAGACCCGGGGTGGGGGGGGGCGGGACTCAACCTGAGTCACGACCTCTGACGTAGTCAAATCAAAAAGCCCAATCTTAACAGGAAATCTAATCAAAGACATCTCAGTAGAATTTAATGCAACAAAGGGTGTCACACCCAGAGGAATATATTAGTTTACAAACGTAATTTTTCTCCTTTTGGGATTCATAAAATAATCTCAAACTGCCACAGGTGGTGTGGGGAAATCCACTAGGGGGGTGGGGTGCAAGGTAGGACATGGGTCTGCAGGGGAGGGAGGCTGCTAAGGACGGTTTTGCTCATGGGCAGAACGACGACGGCGCTGGCAGAGCGCAGGCACGGCTCTCCCGCCGCGTCCAGCCCCTCCGCCATGCCCTATCCTCCAGCCTGTGAGCAGGCAGCCCCCTCTGCTGTGTACTGGGCTCAGGCATCCGCCTTCCTCTAACCCACTGGCCTGCGAACAGTGGCGGGGAACCTGCAGGCTGGCGTCCTTTCTGGTCCCCAGCAAAGCCCTGAGGGCAGCAGCTCTGGGGAATGAGGATTCTCAAGTGGGCGGGAAAAGCGGGTTTGTGGTGAGTGCAGGTGAGGTGATTGCGCCCCCTCGTGGTCGTCCTTGTGCTGGGCGGAGGAGGCGAGGCGGACCCCGTTTGGGAGAGCAAGGTATGTGGTTGCCACAGAAGATTCTAGGGTAAATTCACAATCCACTCCTTTCTGGCTCCCCCTTGAGGTGCGTTCTGGGTCTTTCTGTTCGGATATCAAAGACCCAGGTGGGCCAGCCGTGGCCCCCTTTTCCTGCCCCCGCCTCTCAGAGCTGATGGCACCTAGGTGACTGATGCAGCCACATCTGACCAGGGTGGGGTGAGAGTGTCCATTTGGGGACACTGCTGGGAGCCTGGTGCCTGGAATTTGGAGACAGCCTGCCCAGGTCTGCACTCCACAAGTGTGTGAGGAGCTGTGGGTAGCGTCAGCCGGGGGAGCTTTGTCCTGGGCTGGCTGCTCTGGGGAGGGCAGGCCTACACCATCACCCCCACCACAGCTGCCCTTTGAGGAGCAGGGGAGAGCCGAGCAGCCTGCTGACCGTTGCAGCTCTGGAGAGCCGAACCCAGCTTGGCTGGCCCAGGCCAGTGAGTGGCCAGCTTGGCTGCTCAGGGGCTCCAGGATGGAGTCTGGAGCTGGCCACAGATTTGGCTCGTGTTCCAGCCTGAATGTGGGCAGCCTGGGAGGGGCCGGGGCTGTCTTGCCTGACTTCCAGGACCCAGCTGGGAGGGAAGGCCCGGCAGCCTTCCTGGGCCCAGGGGCTCCTGCTGCAGGCTTTGGCTCCTGTTCTCTGCTTGCCTGAGGGAAGACAGAAGGCTGGTCTCTCTGGAGGGGTTGGGAAGCCCCCTGTGGGCTCTGGCCTGCCCCGTGGACGCACACCTGGCTTCTGGAGGAACAGGCTGAGGGCAGGGCTTGACTTCCCTTATCTCCTTGGCCCCTGCCGAGGGAGAAACCACAGAGGCTTAAGAAACAAAACAAGAGGTTTCTTTCCTCCCAAACTGGGGAGCCTCTGGGGGAGGCCCCGTGGCCAGCTCTGAGACTGTTCTGGCCACAACCAGGAATTGGAGCAGGAAGCAGGAAGCAGGCAGCATGTGGGAAGCAAACTGCCCTCTGGTTCCCAGGTAGAACCTCCATCTACCCACCCACCCTCTTGTGCTCACCGTTCTGGTTCTTTTGGGGCTGGGGAATCAGAGGCAGAGCCTTTCGGAGGTGAAGGGTGGGGGCTGAGGTAGGATGCCTGCTGGGCCCAGCTCGAGCGAGTCTGGGGGGTCTGTCACACTGGGTCCAACCCGCAGGGAACCGCTCTGCTGTGCTCTGCTTTTCCGAGGAGGCTCCGCTCTCCAGGGCCTGCAGGAGGCCTTAGGAGCTGGGCCCAGGGAGGGCAGGGTGGGAGCCGGCGCACCCCAGCCCGCAGCCCTCTCCTCCACACTGCCGGCAGGCCTTGACCCTTAGCGCTGCCCTCTGCTTTGCAAAGCCAGGGAAAAGATCGGACTCGGGTCAGATTACCTGGGCCTGGGAAGCGGGTGTGGCTCAATGGATAGAGCCCCCGTTTACCGTATGGGAGGCCCCGGGTTCGCTTCCCAGGGCCTCCTTGTGAGGGCAGGCCGGCCCGTGCGGCCCGCTGGGCTGATGCAGCAGGACCTCACAGCAAGGGGGAGATAAGCAGACACGGAGAAAACACACAGCGAATGGACACAGCAAGCACAAGCAGCAAGGGGGGGGATAAATAAATAAATAAATAAATCTTTAAAAAAAAAAAAAATAGATTACCTGGGCCTGCTCCCCAGCTCTGCCGTTTGGCTTCTCTTGGGCAGGAGCCCTCCCCTTCGGCAGCCTCAGTTTGCTTATCTGTGAATGGGGGTGGCCAGAGCTACTCTGCAGGCTGCTGTCAAGGTTAGGGGCAAAGCATGTGAAGGTCAGAAAAGCCAAGCAGGGCCTCCGGCACTGTGAGGGAAGGGGCCTTGTGTTCAAGACCGCCAGCTTACGTGGCCTCGATGCTTAAGGGAGTCCAAACTGGAAACTGAATTTGAAAATTTTACTTGATAATACTTAAAAATTTTGTTCAGAGGAAAGGAACACCAAATGACATCAACAACAAAAACTGATGAAATTGACTTGATTAAAATTAAAGACATCTGTTCAGAGAAAGACACTGTTAGAAAGAAAAGACAAGACATAGGTCTACAGAATATATAACATCTTCACGCCCAGAGAGTGATCCTCGCAGGCCGAGGACCTGGGCCCGTCCCTGGGTGGGGCCCAGAGCACTTAAAAGGGGTTCAGACGCCAAAGTGGTTGGATCAGAGGCATGAGAAACTAGGGGCAGCAGGTGTCCGTGGGAGAAGGACCGGGGCAGTGGGGGGACCCCTGCCTTGCCTTCTTGGACTTGCTGCTGTTGGCGAGCACTGAGGGCGACAAGCGGGGCATAGGTGGATACCCAGAGCAGGAAAACCTAATGGGGGCACCTTAAGTGCAAGGAAATTCCATCTGTAAGATTTAAAAATAAAACTCACCCTTTCCCTCTTGGACACTGTATTTAACGCCCCAGGCCTCTACATGTTCCTAGGAAACTTCCACCTTACGTTTCCACACTAGAGTTGTGCATTCAAGGCAAGCTCTTCATTTTTAAGGGGCTCACAAATCTTCTCTATTTCCTGCACATTCTTTCTTCTCACAACCCCAGGAAGCAGCTGGGGGGCAAGTGCATGTAAGCGCCTTGTTGAGCCTCCTGGCAGGGGTCTTCTGACGAGGAAGCGGGTCTTCCTAAGCATGCACAACAGTCCCCAGGTTAGAGGGGGAGAGTTACACTGGAAGGAACAAGGGTGGAGGGAGTTGCAGGCCTGGGAATGTGAGTGGCAGTGGGAAAGTCCTAAGAGCTCACAGGAGGTAACAGAGCTGGGAGAGCTGAGCAAGGCCGTTTCCTGAGCAAAAAGGAACCACATGGTGGCTGAGGTGATGTGCCTGGGAGCGTGGGTTCATCCGATGCACCAGGACTCCCCTCGCTCTGCCCAGCCCCTGCCTCCCAGGAAGGGGTGCCAGCCCAAGTCTCCCCCGAGAGGAAGAAGCACAGCTGCCTTTTCTGGAGCTGAGAGAGGGAGCTGAGTGCCAAGAGATACTCTGCATCCTCCAGCTGCTTGGTTTTTTCCAGCTCATTTTTCTCTGGTAAAGCAGACTTGATCCCTTCATTTACTCAACACACATCTGTTGTTCACTGTGTGTCAAGTGCAGGGCGCTGAGGCTACGGAAGTGGGAATTACAGACGCATGAAACCTAATGACCAGCCCGGCATGGGAGAGTGCGGTTGCTGGGCGGCTGTGGAGGGCACGCCGGGGCGAGTGTGCCAGGCGCTCAGGGAAGGCCCCTTTGGCAGTCACGCCGTGAGCCCGGTAGAGAAACCTAGGCAGAGGAGCCGGCCAGCAGAGCGCCTTGCCCAGCCTAAAGCAGTGGAGGACACCCGGGGTGGGACGGACCCCCTTCCCAGAGGGCTTTGTCAGCCTGAGCGAGGAGCCTGCAATTCAATGAGGGCAATGGGAAGGCCAGGAAGGGTTTTGGCAGGGGAGGGACACAATCTGATTTATATTTTTAAAGCTCCCTCAGGCTGCTGTGCGGGGTGGTGGCTGGAGCAGATGCCAGATGACCGTGGCACGACCAGGGTGGTGGCAGTGGAGGTGAGAAGTGGCCTGACCCCAGATGTGCTTTAGAGGCACGTGAGGGAAATAAGGAGCTGGCTTCCAAATGAGGCGCGAGTAGCTGAGGTGCCGGTGCAGCCAGGTGAAGAGCAGGTAGCAGAGGGACGCACACTCAGCACCCGCTGGACCTCTGGGGTTTACGTTGTTTGACATCCAAGCCAGAGACGGCAGAAAGGAGAGTGCAGGTGGCACTGCAGCCTAGGGCTGGGAGTGCACACGCTGCGGCAGGCGTCAAGTGCAGCTAGAGGCGAGCCCTGCGGATCCCTCAGCAGTCAGGAGGGCCCGGCCACCAACAGACCACTTCCTAGCTCACAAGGCGGGAGGAAAATAATCAGGAGAGAATAGTGGCTTCAAGCAGCTTCAAGGGGATAGCTTGAGAAAGGAGGCCGAGGACAGCCACTGAGCAATCCCGAGAGGAAGGCAGAACTGGCCACTGGATTTGGCAAGGCAGAGGTGCTGGTGACCATGAAGAGAGGCCTCTGCAGGGAACAGGGATGAAAGACCAAGCACAGGGGGCTGAGAAGGGACGTGAGGTAGCGGCAGGTAGGGGGCGCAGACTGAGGGAGGCCTTTTATTATTTTTTAAGATGGGTGCTGACAAAGGCTGTTGCAGGTCAATGGGAATGAGCCGGTAGATGGGAATGGGAGACAGAGAAGGCACCGCTGCAGCAATGTGCGAGAACGGACGAGCCCCAGAATCCAAGCAGGAGGCGTCAGGGTGAGGAGCACAAACACGTGCCCCCTCACTGGGGGGATGTGGTTACAGGCCATGGCTGGAGCTCCGCCACGAGCTGAGAAGTGAAAGGGGAGGGAAACAGCTGCAGCAGGATTCCCGGGCAGTGTCGCTTGCCCGCCTGAGACGTGAGGTGAGAAGTGTAAAGTGAAAGTGGCCACCACGGTAGCGTTGCTTCTTTCAGAGCCATGCAGCTGCTCAGGTCAGAAGGCACTAAAGGGGTAGCCAGCTGGGCTCAGGCAGCCATTGCTGGAGGACCAGGACATTTTCACACACCTTACACATCCACACAGTGCAGACCAAACGCAGAGGCCTGAAGAAAAATTCATGTTTGATTCAGGAGACAACAGCAGAAGAACCCATCACTTACACGAGATTTTATTTCAGAACTATAATTTTACTGTAATTCAAAATTTAATATAATTTAATCCACATATAAAGCCGACGCTGGAGGCTATCTGGGGATGAGATGGCCTGGAGCTACGTGGACAAATCGAGGTCACACTCAGGCCTGAGCAGACACCAACTTGCTCATGCCAGAGAAGTAGGATCTCTCTCTCTCACTCATCGCTTCAAAGTGCAGGGGCCTCCTGCAGAAGTTGCACTCGGCCGAGGAAGTCGGCTTCAGCTCCAGTCCCACTTGCTTCCACGTGGCCAGCAGATTCTCTGTGAGGAGAAAGTTTTTAAAAAATAAAACATTATGTCCACAGAAAAACCTGAATGTGAATGTGCATATTCACAATGGCCAAAAAGTGGAAATAACCCGAAGTCCATCAGCTGATGAATAGATAAAACATGGTGTGACAATACACAGGAGAATTATTAGGCAATAAAAAAGAATGAAGTACTGATTCAGGCTACAGAGTGGACAAACTTGAAAATAGTATTCTAAGTGAGAGAAGGCAGACACAGAAGGCCACATACTGTATGATTCTGTTGATATTGGATGTCCAGAGTAGGCAAAGCCACAGAGACAGGGAGCAGGTCAGAGGCTGCCAGGGGCTGGGGGAGGGGGCAACGGGGTGACAGTAATGGGCATGGGTTTCTCTCTGGGATGAAGAAACGCTCTGAAATTAGAGAGTGGTGATGGTTGCACAACTCTGAATACACCAAAAACCATACACTGCACACTTTAAAAGGGTGAGTGTTACGGTGTGTGAATTATATTTCAATAAAGCAATCATAAAATAAATAAGTAAAAACAGAGAGAGAAACAAAGCCATCTCTGGCTGTATTTTATAGGCCTTCGGGCAAGCAGCTGTTCCAACATTCCACGCTACAACTTAAAATGAGTATTCCTAAGAGAACGGTCTCGGAGCCCACAGCAGGTTGAACCCGTCTTGAGAGGGCTCCGGAAGGCAATGCACCTGTAGGCAGAGGCACCTGTGGCTGAAAGCCTCTTCTCAGGCCCCACCCGCAGGACGGACACAGAGCGAGGAGGGAGGTGAGCTGAGCTGTGCAGAATCTGAGCAGTGGCAAGTGTGGAGCAATTACTCCTATCAGAGGGGGTTAGGTGGGGGGCCAGGGCCACACAGTGTCTGGGGAAGTAGAGTGAACTGCAGAGGGGAGAGGGGAGCTGGACCCCAGAAGTCTTCAGTGGCCTCTTCTCCCCTCCACAGTCACTGGCGTGTGTCAGAAGTCACACGTTCAGGGGCAGCGGAAATATCAGAGCACTAGGCTCTCACCACTTCCAAAACAAGTCCTGTACCATCTTAGAGTAAATCAAACAACAAAAGGCCTTTACAGTTCTGTGCCTTCCGAGAACCCTGTGTCTTTTTTCCCAGTCTTAACTACGTGGGAAAAGAACGAACAAACCTGAGAGCCTCTAAAGGGTTTCAAGCAGAAGCACTGCAGAGACAGCTTGGTGTAGCTCCCCGGTGAGGCCGGCACCCCAGGTACTCACCCAGGAAGTAGGCCATCATCTGCGGTGTGTGATGAGGGGTGGGGGCAATACGCAGGAGCTCTGCCCCCCGCGGTACCGTGGGGTAGTTGATTGCCTGAACGTAGATGTTGTGTCTGCTCATGAGTTCGTCGCAGACTTCTGTGTTTTTAGCAGCATCTGCAACCTAAGTACGATAATAGGTCACGTCAGACCAGGCCGGACCACCTCTTAGCAGAGACTCTGCTCCTAAGGAACACGGTACCCACAAGACTCGGGCTTGAGCCACTGTAGTAGTGTTATGCAGACTCGGGTGAGAGATAAAGTGCTGCCCACACACCTGAAATTTAAAGGATCTGGGTATTGTTCGGCAGGGACCAGAGGACCAAAACCATGTTAGAAGTAAAGTTCACACTGATCTCCTGCCCGGGCCTTGCATGGGGAAAGCGGGTGGTTCTGGAAGCCCGGTTCGCAACAGCTGGGCCTCATACCCACAGGTGAGCACCCGGAGATGAAAGCAACTGGGTAAACACAGCCAGTTCAACCCTGACACCAACACGCTACCGCCTGCTGCAGGAAGGGCAGGATCTATTCAGAAGTTAGCTGAATAGAAAGCCACACTTCAAAGTCAGCCAAGTTCAGGCTTCTGGAGCTTTCCAGAGGCAAACCTGCCTTTATCTTGTTAAAGTCAGTGCTCTGGAATGGGAACCTCTGTGTCAACGTGCTGGGTTCAAAGGCTTCACGATCATTGTGAAAGCAGCCAAAGGCGGAAACATGGCAGAAGGCCCCTGGCTATCGCCCCCTGCCCCGGCAGTCAGAAAGGGGTGGACCAGAACAGCTGCACGGCACGGACGGAGCCACAGCCCGCAGCAAGTCCAGTCACGGACAGGCCATTACCCGGACAGGGATGATGTGGCTGGGGCAGTGGACGACGGGGAGGCCGGCATCCATCAGCATCTGCCTCATGAGCTTGACGTTGCGCTGATGCTGGCGGCGAAGCGCCCGCCCCTCAGCACTCTTCAAGATCCGCACAGACTCCAGGGCTCCAGCCAGGAGCATGGGCGGCAGGGAGGTGGTGAAGATGAAGCCGGCGGCGTAGGACCGGACGGTGTCGATGAGAGAACGCGTGCTGGCGATGTACCCCCCAACACAGCCAACGGCCTTGCCTGGGAGGAGACAGCCCCGTTACAAGGGCAACAGCCTCTAAACCCACAGGGTCCAGGGCTGCACAGCCTCAAAGCGTTTGCTTTCCTCCTTAGCTTTTTAATTTCCCCCAAGACTGAGAGAAAAAGGAGGGATGTCCACCCTTTTTAAAAGGGAAAAAGCTGAAAAAGGTTATGGAAGGATCTTGCCAAAGTCACAAGGCCAAGTTGGTGCCTGACCCATTGGTGTCAAAATTCAGGCGTCCAGACCAGGCCTAGCATCCCACTGCCCGCTTCCAGCACCAGGGACTGAGTATCAAGCCGCTGCCTCTCTTCCCACCGTTTTCTTCTCAGGTACCTCTCCCACCAGGCCTGCTGCTCTGCGGGCCAGCAGGTCCATTTCCCACGTTCTACAGGAACAGGAGCTGAGTTGTGGTACTTGCACCGTCCCCTCACTGTAAGATTACCCTTGAGGCAGGGATGGAACTCAGCTAAGACTCTTAACTGTTCTGGTGTGACCGATTTTATTCCCTATTTAAGTAAACAGCAAATACAAGCCTCTTACAACCAGTATTTACCAGATAAATATGAAACTCAGAACCTGTTAAGGCTGATTTAGAGCCAGCCTCATTTTTCAATTCTCGTTAAGTCCCTTTGTATAATCTGTATCTCAGATTTCAGGATTAAGGCATCCAGAAGAGTTCTCATAGGTCTTAACATTATGTTCTGTAACATTCCTCCTTGAACCCCCTGCAAAGCTAGGTTGGTACAAGTTCCCAGTGGAAAATTTCTCTCTCCAGCCTCTTCCGTCTCACAATGACTGTACCTTCAAAGCCTACGTCAATAGAGCTCTTTAAAAGAAAAGAGCTGCCAGAATTAGGAGCGCATGAACAAGTGCTTTCCTTCTGGAGGACTCCACCCTGAGAACACCCAGGCTCTTGTGGTCTGCACGAAGTTCTCACCCCGTGATGGTGCTGAAGGACATGCTTTTCTGCCTGTTCTTTGTTTACCAAGTGCAGGCTGTAAAAGTTGGCATTTCAGTCCAACTGCCATACGGCTCCCCAAATGCCTTGCTAACTTTTGAAGGTTTACAACCCTACAATTTATTTTCATTTCTTTAGGGCCCACAAAGGCAAATGGGAATGTCTTATCGTAATTGTCTACATGTAACTCCTTTCTCTTCCCCACCTGAATTCTGAGGTGGGTCCTATTGTTATCTCCATTATATTGATAAGGAAATTGAGGCACAGGTACAGAAAGGCTAACTACCAGCCCAAGGTCATTCAGTTAGTGAGTTACGCAGCCTGGATTTAAACCCAGGCAGCATGCTCCAGAGTCTGGCTCTGAACTGCCATGAGACACTGCCTCTCGACTAGGAGGAGCAGAGGAAATGCAAAGCAGGCAGCGTGAACTGGAAGTTTCCACTTGGTAGGCACACAACTCAGCAGTTCACAAGCCTGAATCTGTAGGTCCTCACAACCATTCTAAGATAAAAAGTACTAGAATTCACTTTTTTTTTTTTTAATAGGGGAACAATCTGAGGCAGAGAGTAAAGGCTCTTGCCCATGGCTTGTAGCTGGAGCATGACTGTGTTTGGAATGAACTCAGATGGCAATAAATGGCACTTTTGTTGAGTTAGGCAGTGAGATTTATTCTGATTCTGGAAGCCGTGCCGCCATGATTCAAGGGATTCTAAGGTGTGCCGCCACTCATGGGAACCAAGGCCTCACCTAAAATAAAGTGGCCCAGGCTTTACAAGCTGTCACACTGTCTCCCCACTGGTCCCAGCAGGCTGGTCAGACCTTGGCCTCGTGCAGATACCCTAACTTTAATGTGGACGATGGAATGTAGAGTATACGTACCCAGGGTCCCAGAAATGATGTCCATCTTTGGCATGACTCCATCCCGATCGCCAATCCCTCCGCCTTGAGCCCCATACAGCCCCACCGCGTGGACCTCGTCCACGAAGGTGATTGCTCCAAACTCATGAGCGACGTCACAGAGCTCTTCCAACGGGCACACCGCCCCTGAGGAAAGGCCAGAAACTGCCTGAAGGGCTTACTGTTTCACAAACTTTTGTTTTGGTTAGAGTCAGACAGAACAAAATAACCTGCATTCTAAGGTACCACTTTTTATACTGCGAAGAAAAGGAACTTCCCACAATTCCTAGGTTTGCCTGGAGCCTAATGGAAGCCAGAACAGAACATCTACATTCACCCCAATCTAAATGATGTCCGCCAATTACAAAATCCTGACAGTGAAAATAAAATAAAATGCAAAAACAAAATAAAACAAAACACCATGTATTTAAACAGTTCAGGCTTAGTTTCTCATTTAAGGACTCAGGTTACCACCTACTGAAAAGCACTGAGAGACTTACCATCCATTGAATGGACAGTTTCAAATGCAACGATCTTGGGGACTGAAGGGTCAGATCTTTGCAGCAGGTCTCTGAGATGGCTGACATCATTGTGGCGGAAGATGTACTTTGGCACTCGGCTATTCCGAATCCCCTGGATCATGGAGGCGTGGTTCCCAGAATCGGAGTAAATCTCACAGCCTAACATGACAAAAACACCAAAGACGATTTATGTCCTAGACAATCAGAGACAACAGACTTTGCCCTGAAAATGTAGCTTCTGCCCAGTGTGAAAACACTGCATGCCAGTTTCCTCCTGGCAAAATAACTAACTAGTGCTTCTCCTCTGAGAAAGCTCAAGAATAACCCCATGACAGGCAATTAAACTGCCTTTACATCTGGCTGCCTAATTCCAAACTCAATCAAGAGAGAACCAAAAATGATCAAGCAATTTCTCCAAAGGATCGTCTCAGAATGCAAGAACACGTTACTCTCAAATGAGTGTTTCAGTTAAGTCTTCCTGGTTGTCAGTGATCCTCCAAGGCCCCATGACGGGCTCCTCACCTGGCATCATCTTAGCCAGGGTGAAGAGGGTCGAGTCATTGGCCACAAAGCACGAGGAGAACAAGAGCGCTGCGTCTTTCCCGTGGAGGTCGGCCAGCTCCTGCTCCAGTTCCACATGGAATTTACTCGTTCCAGAAATATTTCTAGTACCACCTGCCCCAGCACCATGTTGTTTCAAAGTGTCCCTGTAAAAAAACAAAACAAGACAAACATCAGACAGAAAATAAATCTCATGGTTCTAAGCACTGTGTGAACTGTTCCTTTTTCCTTGAGACTGAAACTTAGGTTGATACAGCAATTTGCTCGCTGTGAAGGCCAGGGCGGGACGTTTCAACAGCTGCATCTTCAGATGAGGTGGGAGAAGAACAAGTTACTGCTAGAAATAATCTAGAACAATAACTGTTCATTTGGAAGTCACTAAGTTCTACATATTAGCTGAATTCATTTCCTACTGCTGCTTTTCTCTGAGAACCACCATTCTCCCCAATATCACATCTGAAAAAAAAAAAAAAGCAATCTCTGGAGGGGCACCTGGGATGGAGGTTACCCTCTGGAAACCAGTGATGTGATGTCAGGAAACGTCTACCATGAACCCTCAGATGGGGCTCTCCTTAGCAAGCCTCCTGGGGAGCCTGGCAAGCAGCTGCCTCAAGCCTCCCTAGTGATGCTCCCACAGGATATGCTTGATGGGATCTGCCTCCCCTTATAACATGTCTTCTTGAGGGAGCATTTCCTCTGGATATGTATTTCTCCACCTGCAGCTGTAACCCAGGATGTCTCTCTGCAAGGCTGCCTGACGTGGCAGGTGTGCTCACCTGAGGAGTGGTGGGAAGTTGATCCACAAGTGGCATGTATAGTCAATGAGCCCATAAACTGGAACCCTCGACACACCAAAGGGCTCCACCAACCATTTGCAAGTTAGAGTTTCGCTAAAGGTAATCTGTATAGCACTTTTTAAAAGGCTAGGAACAGTATTTCGCTAGAATCCTTTAAGAACAATAAATGCTGTACTCGAAACTTCCCAGTCTGCTACCTGTCGTAATTCGAAGACTGTTTAATTTAGATCAAGTTCCGGAAGATGCACAAGACCTAAAATGGTTAAACAGTAGACCCTGCAATGGCGGCAATCTCAGCTGCAATTTTGAAACTGTGAAAAGCTCCCAGTGAAAGGGTGGCTTCGTTTTAAAAGAGTAGGTATTCATCCGCCAACTCGACCTCAGCAGCCACGGGCTTGCACACTTTCAGCTGCCAAATATTCCCCCCTTACAAGAGTCAATCCCTGTACAACACCGACGTCTTGCCAAATAAGGCCGGTGGTGTCAGAAAACGCAGGGCTACTCACATGACTGCGCCACACACCCGTGGGTGGCGACTCATTCCTAGGTAGTCGTTGCTACACCAGACCGACACCTGCTTTTTCGTGACGAGGGAGTCGGAGTAGTCATCCGCCATGGGGAAGCTGTGCGCCCTCCGGTTCACAGTTTTAAAAACGCGATAGGTGTGGTCATTTTTTTTCTCATCAATTTTCTTCTCGAAGAAACGATCATAATGAAAAGTGGCAACAGCTAAAAACCGAACAAGAGACGATACAGCCTGATGGTTAAGGAGCACATTTGGGCTTCAGCGAAAGACAGAAGCGGGTTCATATCCCAGCTTGGCCACTGAGCAGCAGGGAGATTCTATGCAAGTTTCTATGTTCTCCTCTGTGAGGAGCAACTGAGCCTGTGCTCAGTGTTTAGTACAGTGCCGGGTGTGGACATTAGGTATTACTTTTTTTTTTTTTAGGCGGTACCGGGGTTTGAACCTGGAACGTTGTACATGCAAAGCAGGTGTTCAACCTCTAAGCTACACCCACTCCCCTTAGGTAGTAAAAGAGAAAAAGGCAGGCTACGAGCAGGATTTGTAGTCATTATGACCGAGAGCACCTACTCACATCAAACAAGAGACATGGCTTTTAATCCTCAACTCATCGTGCAATTTTATATTTTAATCTGATGTACGTCTAAGCCACAAACTCTCTCCTGCATCAGGCAAGTAACAGTGAGACTTACATTTTGGCAAATTATCTTGAAGAAGATGGGACACTCTCTCTGGTCTTTGCTTTCGCATGATATCCTGAAAATTCTTCAGCAATCCACTCGGCTCCCCTCCCCCAGTCTCAGTCTTCACATTATTCACATCGGGGTTCACCGAGGTTTGGGCAACCTCTGTAATAACAAGCGGCAAATGGGACCAACATTCTATACCGGGTTCACAATACTTTCCAAACATTATTAAAATAATAGCTTCCTGCCTAGTTCACCCACCAAAAGAGCCGATTATAACCAAAGTTTGTGGCAACCATGTGCATAAAGCTTCTCTTCTATTTTCGTTATGGTAATGGCCCCTGCCTGTGCTGTTTTGTTTCCAGAGCTGCCAGCCAGCTTTAATCAATGCTAAAGTCTAAAGCTTTCTAGGGTCGGCATGCCTTCTCCCTCCCACTCTACCCCCGCGTCCCTAATCTCAATTTTCTTCACAGAAAACCTGATTCTGGCCATAACGCATAACTTCGGCTGATGAGGCATTCTGGGGGCCTTGGGTGCTCCGTGGGACACAGCTGGAATTAAAGCTGCCGTTCGATGACCACAGTAAGGCACACAGCAGCTGGGGGGCCAAAGACCAGCACTTAGTGCTTTAGCGCCCCACTAGACGGTGGGAAAGCAACAAAGGGCAGCTGGCAGCAGCTTTCTGGAAAGCACAGAGCAGTTCAGAAAGTAAAGTTACCGTCAAAGCTGGTCACACCCTACACACTCACCAAAAAGAAAGTCCCACATTTTGCAATGCAGTCTGCTGACTGTCCCTCTGGATGACCTTCCTCCTTGGCCTTAAAAGAGGAAGGCACTTACACGAATACTGCTTGGTAACAGCTAATACACAAATCTGAGGGATCAAAAGTGCCAACCGGGCTGCTCCACTCTTCCTGATGGCTCGTGTCTCACTGGTTTACCTTTCCTCACGGCATGCATTTCCTGCACATCCTCCTGAAGCTCCAGACGGGCTTTGCGGAAGACGCTGCTGCCCCCCTGGCTCATCTGGGCTGCCAGGAAAGGGCATCTGCTCGCTGTACCCTGGCTTGTGGCAGAGGGAGGATGACCAGATGGAAGTTGTGTCCCATCTGGAGTTTGCTGGGACCCATCAGGAGCCTGCTGGACCTCAGCTTTGGCAGTTTTGTCCTCTGGGGGGGGGAATAGAAAAACTGAAGCATCAGTTCTGGTTGTACAGCACACAAAAAAACCACTTGTTTCCCTTACAATGTCAATGATAAACTTTCTACTTACTCTACCCCACAATCCAGACACAGTTTATTTTTATTAGGTTCTGTTAATCTAACTATTTTCTCATCTGCCTCAATGCAAACAATGTTCTTGTGAAGAGTTAACTGGGGGGAAGCGGAAGCGGATGTGGCTCGAGTAGTTGGGTGCCTGCCTACCACATGGGAGGTACCGGGTTTGGTTCCCAGTGCCTCCTAAAAAAAGATGAGCAGACACAAAGAGCACACAGCAGCACAAACGAGGGGGTGGGGGGAGAAATAAAATAAAACTTAAAAAAAAAAGTTAATTGGCACATTCCACAGTATTTCTTCTCACTTATAAATCCAGAATGTAGCCTTTTCTAGTTTCAGACAACTCAAAATTCTTGAATTGGATTATTTCCAGTAAATTCTATCCCAAGTACACAGCATTTCCATGAGAAATGAGGACACAATTTCTAAGGTAATTGGCAATATTCATACAAATCTTTCTCTGCTAATATTTTCTAAATAGATTATTGACAAAGAAGTGCCATTGCTTAACATATAAATTATTGGTTTTCTTCTAAACAAAAGATGAGACCACAACTGAAGTCTTTAGAATACTGTTTAATAGACAACAATTCATTAAATTATTAGTATACTAAGAAAAAAACCAAGGGGATAATCGTGTTTACACACCTTATCTACTTTTCCATCTAATGCATCAAAGAAATCCACTGACAACACAGTCAGTTAGATATTATGCTTCTAGTTACAATGACTTCCTTCTCCCCTTGAGCAAATTAGCTCACTTTCTTTCTAGAAAAGTCTTTCTTCATCAATTCTAGAATACTCCCGTGTGGCTGAAGCTAGCCTTTCCTACAACTTGGGCAAGGTGTCTCAGTATGATTTTCATTAAAATCTTCTATAAAGGAAAGCCTCACCCCCCCAAAAAAAAAGTACTCTGAGTTTCATCCCTCCCCCCATTACAAAAGCAATACATATTATAGAAGGACTAAAAAAGAAAAAGAGAATTTCATCATTTAAAACATAATCAAAACATTCTGGTATAATACCTTTTAATAAAAATACGTAGATTTAAAAATAGTTTTACTTAAACTGTATATACTTGTTTATTCTGCCCTTTTCATTACAAAGATCTGCCTAAGCCAGTAAATAACATTTGTGAATATCATTTGTTATAGTTGCACAGCAATCCTTCAAGAGGACAAGCCACATTTTACTTATCAACTACTCCTCCACTACTAGGGACAGGATGGCAAAAGGGTATTTTGATGGTTCAATAAAAAGATATAACCAACTCCTGAACAATGGTAGAGAGGAAAATTAATCCTACGAATACTGACTTTCTACTTAAAGAAAAAAAAACAAAAAAAACATTCCGTTCTCACAAGCCCACACCCAGACAACACACCTAAGAGAAGCCTGTAAAGTAAGATATTTTGAGGATTAAGTGAAATCTGAAAAGCCTCTCCTGGTAGAGCCAGACCAAGCTCTTAACTAAAACAAAACAAAACACTTTATATACAAAATACAGATGTGTTAAAAAAAAAACAAATCAAAAAACCTCTACTTTAAAAGCCAAAGACCAAATAATTGATGAAGAGAAGGATGGACTAAAACGTTCTAATCTAATAGTTATGTGAGTGAGGCACTGATGAAACACGAAAACTCCAACAGACAATGACAGACCATCTAGATAAATCTGTTACCTAGAAAGCCGGGCACCGGTTCACCTGTAAAGATGGGAAAGCTAAAAGTGACTACCTTGTGGGGTTAAGATGGCAATAACAAGAAATACTCCACGCAGAGCGCAAGCCTGGACCGTGTGACTCCCCTGTTAGTGTGACCCTCTCCACCTTCGTGGGCTGGAACTGCTTCTAGTCTAGTAACGACTGAAAACACTGCCACTCCCGACTTCGTTGCCAATGACACTTACTCTCGTTGGCCGGAGGGGTTTCTCTGACCTGCTGGCAGCATACTGCTGAAGTGGACAGGGCCTGAGAGGCTGGCTTGACCCCAACTTCCATCATCTTGGGGCAGTTTTGTGCATAAAACAACAGAGATTTGCCTGCCTTCTGCAAAAAGGCCTGGGGCACTCGAGATAAAAATGGGCAGCGGCGGACAACAGTCTCCATGTCCCAGAGATACACTGGCTCCTGGAGAAAGACCGATGATGAGTGACATCAACACTTGTTAATAATCAGACAAATATCACAGCAAGGTCACCCGGGGTCAGGCAGTTTACAGCAGGGTATCCTGGAATACGAACAAGTCTTGCTCAAAACTGTCTCCGGACAGCACTGAAGTAAGGACTGGAGACCACATTCTGCCCAGGCCACCAACTTCACCCGCATTCTCCAGCTCTACACAAAAGCACCTTCATTGCAACTTTACCAAATTAAGTAAATACTGAAAGTTAACAACCAAGGTGGTGGGAGGAAGAGGGGTAAGTCAAGAACAGGTCTGGGAGGTCAGAAGCTCCTTGAGGGAGATGCGTGGTGCCGCTAAGCTCCCTTGGCACACACCAAGGCTGGGGAAGAGGCGGCTGTTGTCCATCCAGGCAGGGAGGGCTCGCCGGACTCTTAAGGACCCCGACCCTTTCCTGGCCCTCACACTCCCAAACCGGGGGAAGGCACCCAGGCCGACGGGTCTGCGAGGCAAGGATTTCTCCGGAGCCCATTTCCCCTCAGCCTGATGAACAGGGAATTGAGACAGGAGGGCGCACAAAGACCCGCAGGGGTTAATGGCGAGGCGCCGAGGGGCTCCCCGGGGAGGGGCGGGGTTGGGAATGCAGGGCGTAGGGTCTGGCGGATGCAAGCAGTCCTAGGGGGCAGTGGGTCAGCGTCACCTGGGGGTCGAGGGCTGGGGAATGAAGGCATGGGGTCCGAAAGGAGTCCGCTTAAACGGGGGCTGTCGGAGGGGGCCGAATAGGCAGGAGGTCTGGGGATGGACGCGGACCCCGAGGTGGCGGGTGGGGGGTTGAGGTCCCAACGGCCGGGGAATCGGGGCCCCGGTCGGCCCGCACCCAGACCCCTGGCCCTCACCTGAGCGGGTAACTCTGCGGAGGCGGCGGCGGGCACCCGAGCCGAGAACACGAGCCAAACCTTCGCCCTTGCAGCGAGAACCCTGAGGCCACCGCTCCGTCGCCCTAATATAGAGCGGGAGTGACCGCTGCGCATGCGCCCTGGGCGCGGGTCCCCTCTGCGCAGGCGCTCGGCGTCCAGGTTCAGGAGTCCGGAGGGCGGGGCCGGGAAGGTCCGGGTACGTGGGCTCGGCGGGGGCGCTGGGGCGGGGGCGCTGGGGCGGGGGCGCTGGGGCGGGGGCGCTGGGGC
>JAQZBX010058198.1:0-17793 GCA_029593785.1 Cabassous unicinctus
CTCCTGAGAGCCTCCTTGTTGCTCAAATGAGACCCCTCTCCAAACCAAACTCAGCATATAAATGTATTACCTTCCCCCCAGCATAGGACATGACTCCCAGAGATGAGCCTCCCTGGCACCAAAAGATTACTACCAAGCCCCAGCTAGCAATGCAACTGGGAAAAGACCTCAAATAAAAGGAGGAAAGGTAAAGACAAATGAGTTTATATGGCTAAGAGACTTCAAAGTGAATAGAGAGGCCATCCCAAAGGTAATGCTTATGCACATCTCTGCAGGATCTCACAGACTGCCAAAGTAGATATTACTCCAAATAGTGGGGTTCCTGAGTGTTCTGGAGACACCCAGGTTCTATTGTCAGGGCAGATAGCTCTGGAGTTTGGTGCCTTGCCAGTGAGCCCTACTTTGCAGTTTGTGCTCCTGAGAGTGACAGAGTTTGACTCAGTTATGCCTTCACTACACATGGCTCATCTGTCCCTTCTACTTGAACCTATACTTGGTGCTGGAGTTCATAGGTGTACATCCAAGAGACTTAAATCTTTGGGTTTTCCATATGCCAGCTGGGCCTTGACACTCAGCAGAGTTGCAACACCTACACCCCAGTTCATTGGACTCACCTAGGACAACTAACAAGGAAGTGAGGATGTACAACCACTATATCAAGGAAATTAGAGAACCTACAACTGCAAGTAAGAGATTCCCATCCATCAGCTGTAAGGGATCAAAACCCCTTCTCAATTAGAGGTGGAGTGGACATCACCATCACAGAATCCTCAGGATTATGGA
This sequence comes from Cabassous unicinctus, assembly GCA_029593785.1. Classification (NCBI taxonomy): domain Eukaryota; kingdom Metazoa; phylum Chordata; class Mammalia; order Cingulata; family Chlamyphoridae; genus Cabassous; species Cabassous unicinctus. The sequence goes on from JAQZBX010058198.1 coordinate 784, forward strand.
ATGAGGTATGGACTAGAGTGGACTTACTGGTATTTTAAATAGACTTATTGTGATTCTAGCAATGGAAGAAATTACAGCATTGATGTGGAGGCAGTGGCCACTGGAGGCCCTGAGGACAAACAGAGGGACAAACATTTGTAATACAGGAGCATTTTCAGGACTTCAGAATCATCCTTAATGATTTTTCAGTGACAGATATAGGCCATTATATATCTTCCCATAACCTACAGAATTGTATGGGAGAGAGTGTAAGCTACAATATAAACTAAAATCCATGCTCAGTGGCAAAGCCCCAAAATGCATTTATCAATTTCAATGAATGTACCACACAAACGAAGGATGTTGTTTATGTGGGAAATTGTGGAATGTATGGGGAGCAGAGCATATGGGAATCCCAATATTTTTTATGTAACATTTATGTATTCTAAGTATCTTTAAAAAAATAAAAATATATATTAAGAAAAAGTACATGGGTTTTAATATCTCACAATCCCCAGAGATTAGGAGGGCCAAATAATGTAGAATGAAGAACATGGGAGAAAATCAATTTTCAAAATATGATATTTTTGTAATGTGGCAGCTGAAATCTTATCCCATATTAATCATCCTCAGCTGTATCATCCCTGAATTTCATAATTTAGAAATATAAAGGGTCATCTATATTGTAAATTCTCCCCTACAACACTGTTAATAAGTACATGCATTTCACAGACAAATGCTAACATTGTTAGAAACAGAAGTCAAATTAACTTATACATTTGTACCTAATCCCAGAAAACCAATGGTTGTCTTAAAGGTTTTTGGATATTTACATATTTAGTTATTTAATCCTCACAGTAACCTGCTGATTAAGGCTATTTACCTGTTTAACAAATTAAATAAAACAGAGGTTCAGAAACCTTTAGTAATGTTAAAAATTACATGGCTAGAAAAACATGAGTTTTTCTGCCTGTCTCCCCAGTTCAGGTTTCTTAAGGCTTACAACCTAGGTGTTACCTGCAATGTCACCAATTATTTCAATAATCAGAGAGTCTCCACCCTATTGTAAAAATCTCCTTTTCATATACTTTGTTTACACAATTATGCTTTCTTTGCAAGTTCTCCTACCCTACATAAAGTTTCATAGAATTGAATTCACTTTCAAAACATCAGCTTCTAACTCACCTATGGTTTATTTTCCAGTATAAGCCACACAAATTCATTTCAACAGAATCATACTGAGAATATTTCTCATGTCCTTCTGAGTATTTAGCACATCTGTCTCCAATAGGAGTGACTCCAATTACCTGCCTTGTCCTTGACCCCATGGACACAGAACCTAAAGATGTTGATCCAGATCTAAAGAGAGTTCCTTTCTTTTATGCCAGGCATGTAAATTACCATTATATATTTATTTGTTTGTTTGTCCTTCTTACTGGTATAATTGCATAAAACTATTCCCTTAATGATTTTAGGTAAGTTTACCTTTGAAAAGTATTAATGAATTAAATGAATTATGAATCCAGAGAAACTGTAGGTCCACAGTATCCTAACCTAACCTCAGACAGCCTGGGCCTAAATGCTTGCAGTTAAATCCACCAATCACAAAATCATTTAAAAATAAACAAGGACTGCCTCCTAGTAGTTAGATTTTCTTTCATATTCACAACTCAGATCAAAAATGCAAGGAAAGCAAGAGTTATTTATCATGCTTTCACCACATTCCCGTTCTCAAAGAATCTTTTTGCTCTAGAAAAAGGACCGTTTTCATGAAGGACTCTCTTTTAATGCAGCTGATAAAGTCATTAGTCCTGTCATCTAGAAAACATACCCTGATTAATTCCGATGACAGTGAAGATATATCTAATAAGGACATGCCTTCTTTAACACAACTTTTACCCTCAAATGAAAGAAATCATGTAGATGAAATTAAGTAAATTAATATACAGTTTGGGAAAGTTAAACACTTACTTTTTCATGTGCATACACAGTTAAACCAAAGCTCCAAGATGCTAGGTATGCTTTCAATTTAAATTGAGTTCCAAGGTCTTTCTCATTAAAATGTATAAATGGTAATTTCTGAATAGCTGCAATGATTTCTCTCCATGGAAAAACACATTTGATTAGGGAGGGGATCCTTAGATTCAGTCAGTATGATTGTGATGCCCCAAATCCCTCTAGAACTATTCAACAGCACTGGAGCAGTGGCCATGATGGTCAGGCCATTGGTGAACACAGAAGCTGGCAAATGAGCACAGAAGCTGTCAAGGAGCTCAACCTCACCTAGAGAGCTTCCAGTCAATATTCAAGTTGATTTGATGCAAGTTTTGATTGTGAAGCCCATGACAGGGTGACCCGTGGCCACCAGTCAAAGGTGGACAGGCAGAAAGGGCCTCCTGTTCTCAGGTCTCCTCATAGATATCTGTGTGCACTCTAGTAGATGGGAGTGGAGGTTTGCAAGGCCTTGTAGATTCACCCATACCTCTGCTGACTTCCTCCTGAACCAGTGAGGGAGGTTTCTGTCAGAATGGAACACTAAAAAAATACCACTGAACCACTGACCCTCATGTAGAAGCCAGGCGGAAGGGGCCACACTGCCCACAGCAGCAAGAGACCTGAGACCTAGAGCTGTTGGAGGTCAGCATTGCTGAGGAAGAGCAGCCACAGGACACCTCAGACCGTGGCATTTCCTCCCTTCCCCTGGCCCAACAGTCAATGCTAGAACACCTGTTTTCTGCCAGAAATGATTATAACCCCTTCCCATGGGTAATCAAATTCAGTGGGACCCTGCTGTCCCACCCAGCAGAGCCTGAGTGCGGGGAACCACAGGGATGGTGTGTGATTACCTTGGCCAGCTGGGGTTTCTGGTTAGTTCAGGAGTCTTAGTGTAAAGGGAGGATTCCCTGTCAGAGGCTGTGTGAGATGGACTTTCCCCCTAAATGTGGGCCTCTCCTGGGTGACTCTCACTGCACCCTCAGCCAGTGGAAGCCCAAAGATGCAGCAAAAATCATCCTCTGCCACATCAGATTACACTAGCTTTAGTACATATATCTACAGGATACCTGCTCTCAGGAGCCTCCCAGCTGTGTAGGTGAAACTCCTCAGATACAGTGACTTCCTCCATTTCCTAAACTAGTTTGGGGCCTGGCACTTCTGTCTTTGAGGAGAAAGCACAGCTGTACCTCTGATTCATTTAAAAAATCATATCTATTGATGACTGTGTCATGTCACCAAGGGCCTGAGCTGTTGGGAGCCAGGGTTTGTGCTCTGCCACTCAGCTGTACTGAAGAGGCTACCATGGGTGTCTGGGTGACACCTGGAGCCCTGAGGAAATGGGAGATAATTGAGAAATTTCCTCAACTGAAAATTCATAATTGCCTTGGAATTTGTCTAGACCACCTTATTTTAGATGAAGCCAAGGAATGACATTTAAAATCCTTAAAAAGTCTGAGACTGGAAGCTGGGGCAAAGTGCTGGAGGCTCAGGACAGGGCTGGGGGTTAACTCTTTAGGTGCAGCTCATGGGGAAGCCCAGAAAAGAGCTCATGGAAAGGACTCTACCACCTGGTTTGGAAGGTCTGCAGTGTTTAATTGGTAATGCTCTACTGTGTGCACCTGTAGGTCATCAATCTTGGTGAACACCTCCTTCCCCCCCTTGACATGTCATATATTTCAACTCTCTCCAGCATTTAGGTTCCTATCTTCTGGGTATAACCACAGTACAAGACTTAGGATAAAGACCACCACCATCCCAGGGGCTGTGAGCCCTAAGGGCTTGGGTCTGTCTCTTTTATGATGTCAGTAACAACATGACTGAGTGTGTAAACTTGTGAACTCTCCAGAGAGTGGGCCTGGGAATCACAACATGACCTTGGCCAGTGAGGAAAGTGGGAGTTCTCCTTCCATGGCAAGGTATAAGAACACTGATCCAGACACCTGAGCTCACCATGAATTATCAAGACCCAGTCAGAGGGGAATGGCCTCCAAGGACCTGGCAGAGAGGCTGACAGCCTTCTGTGGGATTTCTGGGTTAAAACAAATTGTGCAAGGAATTGTTGGGGTACTAGAAATCCCAGTTCACAGGTAGGGGTAAAGCTTATGAAATGAGGTCAGTTGTGGCTTTGATAGCTGCATCACAAATATTCTCCAGGAATGAATGTAGCAGGAAAAGGAATTCTGAGGTCAGAGGCCAAGATCCCAGAAGGATTCAAATCTAAGAGAAAGGATAGACCATGTCACCCCTAGAAATGGATCGAAGATGTGCAGTACTTCCTGCCCTTAGGTTGTTTACTAATAATCTTCTTTTGCCTTCTTCTTTGCACATTGTAAGTTTGGATGTTTTTACAATCCACCATTCTCCCTTTCCCACTTACTGATGATGCAATTCCAGAGTTCCTCTTGAAAGCTATGAGTTCCTAACTGGTGGTCATAGAAACCTCTGCACCCGAAGAAGAACATATTCCCTCTTCATTCAAAACTGTAAAGAGGAAGCCACTTTTCTAGGTCAAGAAATGGTCCTTGTTAATGTGATTTTTACAGATACCCACATATTTTGTTTTTTATTATTATTTAATAATTGAAAATATAAGCAATATAAAATATAAACATAACCATGTTTCAGAAGATGTTGCTAAGCCCTGTGAAAGCTCCTTGAAACCTAAATTCCAGGAGTTCTGATGACCTGTCTCAGCTATGCACTGCACTGACACATGGTAGATGCTCCATAAGTATGCAGAGGATGAGGGAGAAAAACAGAATCCATTTTCCTGCCCCAGACCTCCATGGGCCAACATTGCACCTCTACCTCTAGCTTGAGTGCAATGTGCTGCCTTATTCTCTGCAGGTGACAGATATATCTCTTCTTCCCACTAACACTATTCTCCTGATGGACAGGGGTGCAGCCTAGTCAACACACAAAGGCAGCTGAGCACCCATGACTGAGGTTCCAGGAAGACTTCTGAGCCTGTTTCTCACCAAACCTCAATGTCTTGGCCATCAGTTGTGGGATGGGGGCAGGCAGGGATGGGGCAAGAATGACTGAGAAATGGTAGGAGCAGGGATGGATTCTCTCAAAGGCTTCCTCTGAGATCCCAGTCTCCCTTTTCTCCCCAGGGAGACCTGGGCACCATCCACAGCTCTCTTTGTCACTTTTGCCCTTACAGAGGGAAGCCCCAATGATCAGCCTTCTAGTGAAAACCATATGTGGGACAAAATGTTCTGTCTTGCCTTTCCTCAGTCAGAGTCCCCCATTCACATTCCCCACTCATCAGTAAAGACAGGAGCCCTTTTATATGACCCAAAGTCCACTCTCTTTATCATTTGGTTATCAGGGCCCCACTTGGCTGTCACCACAGGGATGACTTCATATAAAGTTCTTCTCCCCAGATCAGAAACAGAACACTGTATGCACAGACCTCCAGCCCAAGAGGAAAATAAATGAGATGATGACTCCAAGATTGCAGATTAAAATCTAGGAAGATGATTACAACCCCAGTACTCTCCTTTCTATCCTGGCAGCCATGAGCAGGCTGTGAACATGAGATAACCAGGCTTCCGACCGCCTAGAAAACCAGCTCCTGCCAATGATCTGTCCACTCCCATGCCCCTTCCAACAGCTCAGCTCTCCCTAACTAAAGCACACTGGGAGAGGGAAGTGCTGTGGGACTACCCAGGAAGGATCAGAATATTTGCCCAACCTTCATTTCACTGCCTTGTGACACCTGTGTTACTTTTGGGTGACTCTTGGTAGATGGCCAGAGTCTCCTGTGGTGGGTGTTAAACCAATTCCGTTTCTGCAGCTTTGAAAAGGCTCTCCCTTCCAGTTTGCCTCAGGTGAGAGCCTTAGGATATTGGGAAACAATAAGAACACCTCTTGTTCTCCCAAACATCTTTTCTCAAGGGAGCTGGGCTGTCTCTAGAATGTGGGTGCCTGGTTACCAGGGTTCTGAGTTATTTTGTGTTATATCTGCAAGGAGAGAGGTTACTTCTTGGGACCCCATTACCTGTCCTACTTCCTTGGATGAAACCTCTCTTAAACCTGATGCCTCTTCAGCCTCCTCTCTCATGTCATCAATTTAACTCTTCAGTTATGCAAATACTGTCTTCCCTGCAGTGCCTGGGAGAGACCTGGGAAATCCAGGATCCCAGTATTGAGGAGACAGGGCTGGCTTCAAACCTGTCTTCTTTTCCTGCCATATCTGTGAACCTAGACAAGTCATTGTGCTTCTTGGGTCTACTGAGTCTCCTTACCAGAACCATAAGGGTCATTCTAGTTTCCACACCCTAGGGATTTTAGCAGATGTATATGGAATAATATTTATAAAACTCATGAGCTAATGTGACAGATCACTAATATATGAATTTTAGTGGTGGAAGAATTACATGAAGGAATAGAAAGCAGCAGGGATTTCAACTCAAAACAGCACTAGTTCTTGATGTGATTGTGGAAAGGTAACTTATCTTCTTTGTTCCACTTCCCAGTCTCCAACATAATGGCCTTGAAATTCAATGAAAATCAGATATCACCATCTGAATCAAAACCCTTCAATGGCTACCCTTTATATTTAGAGTCAGATTAAGTGCCTCTTTTTAGTTTATGTTGTGGAAAGTCTCCAAACAGCTTCCAAGGATCTCTGCCTCTTTGTATTAATGTTTTGTGTAATGTCATCCTCTTGAACTTACTGGCTCTCTTCTTATCAATAGAATATGGTCAAAGTGATGATATATCTTTTCTAAGATTGATAAACAAAACACCTCTGGTACCTGTCTTGCTAGTTCTCTCTTTTGATATCTCTCTCTATCTATATCTCTACCTCTCCATCTATATTCTCTACCTTTCTCATATATATCACTCTGGGGAAACACACTATGATGTTCAGAGGTCCATACTGCAAGAAACTGAGGGAGGGCCCAGATAAAAGACAGAAAGGAATTCAAGCCTTCAATCCAAACTTTCAATAACACATGAATGACTTTGAAAGCAGATCCTTTTCAAGACATGCCTCAGTTGGGACTGCTCCTAGGTCTGGGAGAGATATTGGAGCAAAATCATACAGCTTAGCCTTGCCTGAATTCTTTGTTCACAGAAATTGTGCAATAACAAACATTTGTTGCTGTAGGCCAATAAATTTAGTGGTAGTGTTGTCACATAGTAATAGATAACTAATATAATCTACCAGGCCTCAGGATCTGTCTCTCCCCTCCTCCTTCTCTCTCCTCCACTCTACCCAAGCTCCCTCCATCTACACTGGCCTCTTTTCTAACCTCTTTCCATGCCAAACTTTCTTCAGCCTCAGAGTCTGCAAACTTATGCCTTCTCCTGGTACACTGTTCACAAACTTGTGTGGGGCTGGCTCCTATTTCTCATTCTGGTTGCAGCATAAATGCCAACTCAGTGACTTCTTTCAGGCCCACCCACCTAGTGTCTCCTAGCTCCCGCCCCTTGTAGCACAATGCTTGGCTTTCATTATGGCACTTGCTCTTCTCTTTCACATGTATATGTTTTCTACTTTCTTCCATCTCCATCTGCATATTCTGAGCTCATGGAAATCAGGGAGAAAACAGATCATTTTCACCATTTGACCCAGGCCCTAACCCAGCACGTGGCACTGGGTGAGTGCTCAGGGCATAGTTGCCATATGAATAAATGAGATATCACTGAGAACTTCTACCAGACTCACACTAACTTAGATTTTGTATATTAATGCCAAACTCCCAACAACATTAAAATTCAGTAAAGTCTAACTGAAAATAGAAGCTAAGATCAGCTACAGAATGGAAAAATATATTGACAATGGTATCACATAGAAAGTAATAGTATACAGAAGAGCTAGAAAGTAAAATATCTGCCAATGCAAAATCAAAAATAAAATTACCAAAAACATAGACAAAAGGAATATGACCAGACAATTCAAAGATTAGTGAAATCATGTGCCAAATAATTTTATAAACTGCATCATAACAATAAATGAAATGCAAATAACAAATACAATTTCACATATATAAAATTCCTTGAATCAAATCTATTCAGTGGGACCACAGTATGTAAAAATAAAGACTCTCCTCCAGTGTCAGTGGGGGTGCTTTTTGTCTAATCTCTTGGATGTCATGAAGGTCACTTGGATGACATTTGGAAATATCCCAAAGCAATGATATAGCACTTCCATTCTTCATAGTCTCTTCATATCAATAAGTGTATGTCCCCAAAATATCCACACTATAACTAATGGAAGGGAAATACTGGAAAGAACACAAATGTCAACCAAATGGACAGAGGATTAAAAAAGAAATCCACATATAATACAAATTAGTGGTAAACAGCAGTGAAACTGAATTAACTAGGCTACAGTATGTGTGTCCAAGTGGGGAATTTAAAGGAATTATTTGAGTCAAAATGCAAGGCACAGAAAGATATAGAGTGTATATTGACACATGCACATATTTTTTGAATTTATATAAAATATATATTGCTAAAATACACACAGGTTGCTACTGAAATTTTGTAACATTTGGAAATGACAAAAGAGCAAAGGTGATTGGATCCACTTGATTTGATTAGAGAGTGCCCATTCATTTAAGGTTTGATCACCATAAATGCCTGCCTGGGAAGGAAACATCCCTCACATACCATTCCTCACTGATCCTGGAAGGTGCATTGCTTCCAGCAGAGTTTGCCCAGCATCCACCAACATGAGGTCTGCTGGTAGAAAGCACTATCACAGGTGGTTTCTGGTTGGTTTCTATTTTGGGCCTCAGTTTACCCCTCAGAGAAATAGTATGGTCGGAGAAATATGTAGCAGTGTTGGTTTAGGTGTTGGATTAAGGAGTCTTTAATTTCTAGTAGTATTTATTTGGATATTGATGCAAAATATTATGTGATTCTAAATTCTTAGTAATACATGAAGATTCAAATTTCCAAGGAAATTTGGGTGGGAATATAAATGAGCAATGTTGGAAGACTGGTTTGTGCCAAAGGCATTTAAAGAATAAATAATTGATTTGTTCATTCTCAGTTCAAATATATTCATATCATATTTATTAGATACCAATGAAAATTAGGGTGCTGAGTGTAAATCAATAATTATAACATTTTATACCTCCTACTGTGAAATTCCCAATCTAATGGCAAAGAAAAATTCTTTCATTAATTAGTTATTGGTAAATGCCTTCTCTCATGCCAAATGGACCATTTGAATTTTGAAGAAAAAAACATACTTTAATCTAAGTTTTCAATTATGGTTGCCACAAGTTTATAAGTACCTTCTCAGTCTCCTATTCCTTGTACCTCAGGATAAATGTTGTCTTTCTTTTCCTTAATACTGTCTATTGAGACAGAGTTTCACAGAGTCTGCAGAAGCAGGTGTTCAAAAATGCTAATCAAAATTCCCTATAAGTTGCATGTCTTCATTAACCTGGAATCCTATTCAAAGGAAGGTAATCATGGTAGAGGAGGATCAGTGTCTCAGAATAGGCCATCACTTTTTGAGAACAGAATGGTGATGGAATTAACTCCTCATCACTTTGGGAAAGAAGCTGCATGAGGGTCTTTTACTTTATCTACATGAAATATTTTTTCTTTTTTTGGGCTTTGGGAAATCCAACAATTAATACCTGAGGACATTGGACATGAAGCCCCATAGAGATTAAGCAGATAGCAGGTCTGTTGAGGTATTACTTTTAACTTCAGTTCCACAGATTCCATAAGACCAGACCATGAAGACATGAGAGAAGTGACCATTGGGGCAGAGGATTTCCCAACCAGAGGAGGAGGATGTTAATGTAAGTGTAGGCTTGGCCCTCTCAGGAATGAGGGGCACTGCATGGACCACAGAGAATGGGTTTGACATTGGAAAGATCTCTGTCTGTAACCCATGGTTATCTGCCTATCCAAGACTGTCCTGGCTTATGATGCACCAGGCAGACATGATGATTCAGAACCTCTGAGGGGCAACTTCATTCCCTACTGTCCTCTCCACACAAGTGATTGTCCCATAATGAAGCTGCCCATGAACTTGCTTTAACCCCCTAATGGCCCAACCCTCTGCCCTGTTTCCTTAGCAATACCACAATTGCTTTTCTCCCAAGTTTAACATTACCCTAATTAGAAACCGGCCAATCAAGGTAGAGTAGCTGGAGTCAGTAGCTGACCACAAAAGTTAGTTAACCACATAATGGGATTTTCCCATTCCTGCTGCAGACTCAGTTTAGTAGGAGAATGAACTTCACTGAATTTTAGTCCATTATAATAGTAATTTGAATGTCTCTGGGTGGGATTTAGATGCCATTTTCTCTACATGCATGATGTATGGCCAAGCATGTAGCTTTTCCTGTTAAACATGTAATTCAATAGAGCATGCACAAGTTGCAGACCATCCCACCTGTCAGTTTCCATAACCTAACCCCTAACTTTTCCTCTACACAAGCCAATGTAATGCCACTCTACTTTCTGTTGGGGAGGCAGATCTGAGACATCCAATCTTCTATCCTCAATCAATTTAATAAACATTTTTCTTTGAATGACCAAACTCAGTGTGGTAGTCAATTCTCTGGGCCTGGAATGAACCCAGGGGATCTGTGAGGGGCTCCCCTAAAGTTTGGCAACCCAGGTGAAACCCATGACCTCTGAGAGGATTGTTGTCTGGTGGACTCATTGGCTCCCAAGGTGAGGCACCCCTGAGCTCAGCTCTGTGTTTGCAGGAGCACATTTTTTACAAAAGCTATTATCAAGATTCCTCTGGCTCTGACACTGAGGATCCTGAAAGCAGCCAGTTAGGAGGGAAACAGGTAGCACACAAAATCCTTGCAAACTCAGTGAATAATGATTTTCCAATCAAAATTATTAGTTTTTCTGTAGAGTGCAGGTCTAAATCTCCCACTGGAGCTGTGTGTACCTAGACTGCCATTGGTACTTGGTTTTAGCCTAGGTTTGGAGCCAGGTAGGCCCAAGATTGTAGGTTAGAGGTCTACACCAGAATATATATCTTAAGCATAGGAGACCTCCCATCAGTATCCTGATTGATTACTAAAATTCTGATTAATTAAATTAAAATATAACTCACCCCAATACTGAGAGAGGGTCACAATGGGCAATAAACAGAGCTCTAGAATGAAAGAGAAATGTGATCCTCTAGATTGCATCTTAAAACACTTGGGACAATTTGATTATGAACCCCCATGACTGAAAAGAGAATGATATTTCTGAGTAAAAATGCATGGTCACAGTATAAATTAGAGAATGGCTAGGAAAGGCCAACAAAGTGATCTCTTGAATACAATACAATATTGCAAATAGAAATATATTATAAAAGACTTAGTAAATGGGATAAAATACCATATGTTCAGTGTTTTCAGAATGGTGTGATAATAGCAAGTCACAGGCCTAATACAATCTGCCAACAAAGAAAAGAGAAGAAACTACTCCCTGGTTCCAACCCCTCAGACAAAGTTCTGGACTTGTTCCTTATTCCCACTGCTCCTCTGGCACCTTATGAAGGAGGAGAAAAAGAGGAGGAGGGTGATCCTGAACTGCCCTTAGGTTCCCCAGAAATGGCTTCCCCACCTCTTACTCAGAGTGGTACCCAATTTGGCCAGGGAGCTCTCCCACAGCTGGACAATTTCAACAAAGGTGGGTGCCAGCTAGGATTGTTAATCAAGGCCATCCAAGAGATTACTTTTGTGTACACATTCCATTCTCCACTTTAGATTTGTAAAATTGGAAGAATTGACTCACAAGTTATAAGGAAGATCCCAAGAAAATGGAAAATATATTCAATTCTTGTTGCAATTCATATTCCTAGTTGGGTGGATACATAGACCTTATTGAATGTGCTTTTAATTTCAGAAGAAAGGAGAATAGTGCTAGAAAAAGACAATGATGAATATGATGGTCTGGAAGATGGAGGATTAGAGAGACATTGAGATCACTTCTCTCCCAGAAAAATAGTGGGCAAGTAGCGACTGAATGCTGTACTGGGGCTAAGGACACCAGGGGAAGGCTTGACACTACCCAGAAGAGAGAGGGGTAAAGGAAAGGAGTCTTGGCTGGCTGAAAAAATCCCATGAGTAAAGCTTTAGCACTAGCTACTGGTGCCCATTCCCCCACCCTCAGAACAAAGAGCAGGGGGTCCACTGGCCCTTGGCCGGTGGTGACTGAGTGACTGAAGGGGTTGCAGGGGGCCTTTACCCAAGACAGGGGAGAGGGAGGAATACAGCTTACAGCAAATTCAGATTTTGGCCAGTGAACTTGGTTTACTGCATTGGAGGTATCTCACACTTCCACACTGGGTGGGGCCATGATATTGTTTCCATGAGAGCCCACAGGGAATGAAAGATAATTTGCCTTCTTAAACACCCACCCTATTGTCTTAGGTTTGTTCTTGAGGACACAGATTAATTGAGGGTTGGCCAGCCAAGAGAGAACAGCTTCTGAAAAAGTTTGTGAAGCTTGGCCCACTCTGAGGACATCATTTCTATATCACTCTTGGAGTTACAGTGAATGCATTCCCACCTAGCATTTAGAGTTGGAGCTGAGAGGTCTGCCAAAGACCACCATTTGCTGGTAAACTAGAAAAGTGCATGAAAAGAAGGGAAATACATCCATGCATGCATGCATGCATACATATATACATACACACACACACACACATAAATACAATCAAATGCCTTTAATACCTCCTTCTCCAAGACCCTTGGAACCTTACCTGCACCTCATTACTGAGTCGTTAGCTCTGGTTTGAGAAGTTGAACAGTGACAATCCTTAATACACAGAACAGGTGGAACCAAGAATCAAAGAACAATGGTGGCACACAGTTACTTAACAGTAAATCTCTTGGCAAAAGTGAAAAACTGAACATCAGAGTCAACTCAGCATTATGATCAGATGCCAAGACATCAGCAAAAAATTACAAGCCATACTAAGAAAAAATATATAACTCAGGCAAAGGAACAAATCAAAGGCCCAGAAAACATACAGAACTTGAAGCAAATAATGAATGAGGTTCATACAGATCTAAAACAATTCATGGAGTTGAAGAACAACATGGCTACATAAATAAAAGACATTAAGAAGATACTGGGTGAGCTCTGATTGTTTGATTCTTCCATGTGACCCACTGTTCACTGTGGGATTGGTTGTTCAGTGAGGGCTGCTCTGGGTTGTGGGACCCTGGCTGGCTAACGATGCCTGGCCACCCCAGCATTTAGCAGCCATCACACTGATCAATCAGCAGACATCATTAGTGAGGCAAGATCTTCCAGAAGCAAAAGTATTGCAACTCAGTGATGACTCAGATGATGTTTAACATTTTCAGCAATAAAGTAATTTTAAATTAAAGTTGAGGTGAAAATCTGGATATGAAATCTTCATGGGGGACTACACTCTTTCAATCCTGAATCTAATATAACATTCCCATTGACTTATTAAACTACTAAAAATATTTTTAGTAACTATGGTATTTGGTAAAACCATTGAGTTTTAACAAGAATTTTTGCAATTTTCCATTATACTTACTCTTGTAATATATAAAAGTTTTAATATTTTAAATCCCATAGGCTAATCCACTTCAAAATTTATATTTATTACCTTTATCACCTCTTTAGAGAATGTGCTTTGAATTGCTAAAATGAGTTACAGTATTGGACACCATCTATTTTAGAAGAAGCACTTACAAATTATTTTCTTCCTTCCTCTTCTAGTAATGATTTTTTATTTTTTTGCCCATATATTTTCACCAGCCTACCAGTCCAGTGGCATGAAATTTCTTATACAGGCAGCTTTAGTGTTTCTGAAGTATATCTGATATAAGTACTTCACACAAGGCTGTATTTTTCCTTTTTGTTCCAAGTATTGGATTAACAAAGGCAAAATGTTATTCAATGCAAATGCAATAATAACATTGAATGTTAATGGATTAAACTCCCTAATCAAAAGACATAGGCTTGCAAAATGGATAAGAAAGCATGAGTAATCCATATGCTGTCTGCAAGAGATTCACCTTAGAACCAAGGATGAAAATAGCCTGAAAATAAAATGTTGGAAGAAAATATTTCATACAAACAGTAACCAAAAGAGAGCAGGAGTACCTACACTGGAGTCAGACAAAACAGAGTTTAAATTTTAAAAACTGATGAAAGTTGCAGAAGACCATTATATATTAATGAAAGGCACAATCCACCAGGAAAGAGAAACAATCATAAATATCTATGCACTAAACAAAGTGCCCCAAAATACATGAAGTAAACTCTGTAAAGAAATAGTTGTCTTTACAATAATAGTTGGAGGTTTCAACATGCCACTCAAATCAATTAATAGTACAACTAAACAGAAAATCAGCAAGGAAATTGAAATCTTTAACAATATAATAATTGAGCTGGACCTGACAGACATATACAGATCATTGCACCTAAAATCAACAGGTTTTACATTCTTTTCAAGTGCTCAGGGATCTGTCTCCAGATAGAACACATGTTGGGCCACAAAACAGCTCTCAATAAATTTAAGATGATTGAAATTATACAGAGCACCTTCTCTGATTATAATGGAATGCAGCTGGAAATCAATAATAGGCAGGAAGGGGGAAGAGTGACAAATATATGGGGGCTAAGCAATGTACTCCTAATCAGCGGGTCAAAGAATAAGCTGCAAGTGAAATTAGTAGATATCTTCAGATGAATGAAAACATGAACCAAACTTATAGGATAGAGTGAAAGAAGTGCTGAGAGGGAAATTTATAGTCTTAAAACCGTATACTAAAAAGGAAGAAAGCTAAAATCAAAGTCCTAAGTGAACAACTAGAGAAACTAGAAAAAGAAGAGTAAACCAATCCCAAAGCAAGCAGAAAGAAAAAAATAGCAATGATTAGAGCAGAAATAAATGAAATTAAGAATAAAAAAGCAATAGAGAAAATCAAGAAAACAAAAAACTGGCTCTTTGTGAAGATCAACAAAATTGACAAACCATTAGCTAAGAAAAGAAAGAATAAAGAATAAAGGAGAAAATATACAAATAAATAAAATCAGAAATGAGAGAGGGGACATTACGAACAACCCTGCAGAAATAAAAAGAATAAGAGGATATTATGAGAAACTGTATGCCAACAGATGAGACAATCTAGACAAAATGAACAAATTCAAAGAAAAGCACACCTTACATTGACTGTGTGAGAAATCCAAAATGGAAAACTGGAAGTAAAATGCTCACTATTTGCAAATTACATGATCTTATATTTTGAGAATTCCAAAATATCCACAAGAAAGCAATTAGAGCTAATAAATGAATTAAGTAAAATGGCAGGATACAAGAAATACACACAAAAATCATTAGCCTTTCTATACACTTGTAATGAGCAAGGTGAGGATGAAATCAAGAAAAAAATTCCATGTACAATAGTAACAAAATGATGCAAATACCTAGGAACTGATTTAACCAAGGATGTAAAGAATTTGTATTCAGAAAACAATGAAACACTGCTAAAAGAAATCAGAGAAGGCCTAAACAAATGGAGGGTGTTCTGTGTTCATGGAATGGAAAAGTAAACATCATAAAGATGGCAACCCTAACTAAAGTGATTTCTAGATTCAATGCTATGCCAATCAAAATTCCATCAGCCTACTTTACAGACATAGAAAAGGAAATTACCAAATTTATTTGGAAAAGAAAGTTGTCACAAATAATGAAAAACATCCTAAAAAAGAACAATGTGGGGGGACTTACACTTCCTAAACATAAAGTGTATTATAAAGCTACAGTGGCTAAAATAGCATGGTATTGGTATAAGGATAGATACATTGATCAAAAAATTCAAAAATAAACCCTCACCTCTATGGTCAACTGATTTTTAATAAGCCTACCAAGTCTACTTTTCTGGGACCAAACAGTCTCTTCAATAAATGATGCTGAGAGAACTGGATATCTATAAGAAAAAGAATGAAAGAAGACCTGTATCTCACTCTCCATACAAGAACCAACTCAAAAAAGACCCAACACCTACATAAAAGCCAGGGCCATAAAACCCCCAGAAGATAATGGAGGGAAACATCTAAAAGGCCTTGTAGTAGGTGAGGGTCTCTTACAACTCACACACAAAGCACAAGCAAGAAAATAAAAAGTAGATAAATGGGACCTCCTCAAAATTAAATATTTATGCATCTCAATGGACTTTGTAAAGAGGGTAAAACGGTAGTCTACTCAATGGGAGAAAATACTTGGAAATTACCCATCCAACAAGGGTCTGGATCCCTGATACATAAAGAGTTCCTACAAATAAATAATAAAAAAAACAAATGACCTGATTTTAAAAATGGGAAAAAGACCTGAAGAAACATTTTCCTAAAGAAGAAATAAAATGGAAAAAAAACATGAAAAAAATTCAACATAATTGCTGATTAGGGAAATGCAAATCAAAATTACAATGAGATATCATTTCACACCTACTAGAATGGCCACTATTAACAAAACAGAGAATTACAAAAGTTGGAAAGGCTGTGGAAAGGTAGGAATGCTTAAGCACTATTTTTGGGGATATAGAATGGTACAGCCACTGTGGAAGTCTGGTGGTTCTTAAAGAAGCTGGATATAGATCTGCCATGTGATGATGCAATACTACTGCTAGATATATACCCTGAAGAAACTAGAACAGTGACACAAAGAGACATGTTCACACCAATGTTCATAATAGTGTTATCCACAATTGTCCAAAGATGGAAACAACCCAGATGTCCATCAACTGACAAATGGATAAACAAACTGTGGTGTAGACACACGATGGAATATTATGCAACTGTTAGAAGAAATGAAGTCATGAATCATATGGCAATGTGGATGAACCCAGAGAACATTATGTTGAGTGAAGCAAACCAGACAGAAAAGAACAAATATTGTATGCATTTGCTATTATGAAATAAATATAATGAGCAACCTCATGGAGTTAATAGCTAGAAAGTAAGACACCAGCAAATAGAATGTGGTTAGAGAATGGAAAGCTGAGGTTTAGTCTGTACAGAATTGCTAAAAAAGGTCTTCATGAGAGAAAAAAG
>JAQZBX010058199.1:0-17795 GCA_029593785.1 Cabassous unicinctus
ATTTTATATTTTATTTTTTTAAGATTTTTTATTTTTTAAAAGATACTTATATTACATAAATGTTACACAAAAATTATAAGGACTCCCATATACCCCACTACCCATACCTCCCACAACCTCCCCCATTAACATCCTTCATTAATGTGGCACATTCATGGCAATTGAAAAATGCATCCTGGGGCTTTGCCACCAAGTATGGACCATAGTTCACATTGTAGTCTACATTCTCTCTCACACAGTTCTGCATGTTATATGATGATATAAAATTATGTCTTCCCTACACATGACTCATCTGTCCCTTCTATTTAAACCTATATTTGGTGCTGGATTTTGTTGGTATATGTTCAAGAGACTCAAGTCTTTGGGCTGGCCATGTGCCAAATGGGCCTGGAACCCCAGCAGAGTTACAACACCTACTCTACAGTTCATTGCCCCTACCCCCCCTCACCCTGGACAACTAACAAGGCAATGATGCTGGACAATGACCATCCCAGGGAACAGAGTATCTGCAACTGCAAGCAATATAGTCCCATCCATCTTCCCCATTGGATATAAGCCCACTCTCAATTAGAGATGACGTGGACATCACCAGTTTGAATCCTTAGGATTGGGGAAAGAACTATGGACTAGAGTGGACTTACTGGTATTTTACTGTAGACATAATGTGATTCCAGCAATGGAAGAAATTACAACATTGATGTGGAGCCAGTGGCCACTGGAGGCTCTGGGGCCAGAGAGAAGGAAAAAAATAGTTGTTATATGGGGGCTTTTTCAGGACTTGGGAATCATACTGAATGACACTGCAACTAAAGATATAGACCATTTTATATCATCATATAACATACATTTCCTCTTGAGCAGATCCTTTGACAATGACTTGGATATATGATATTAATTGGTAGGTGATTCCTGGAAGCATAAATGAGGGAATGGGGAATATGAGACAGGGAAGGGAGAAAAGAAAAGCTAAAAATATATGCAACAAAGAGCAAGTTACTGCTGTAAGGGATAAGGTTCAATCTCTTGAAATGCTTTGACGTGTCCTGCAGAGATCTTGGAATAGCCCTAAGGAAGTTCAGAGAACCTGCAGCTTGGACACCACTCCTGGCCATGTTAGAGGTGGTGCAGTGTGATAGGGTATGGGAGACATTTATTTCTGCAACAGTGATATTTGCAATTGTAAATTGATGACAAAGTTAGAAAAAAATAGCAAATATTTTGGTTGAGGCTAATATAATCATCAGAGTGCAATAATAGAATGCTTTGGGCCCTACTACTTTTGTATTAAATGTGAATGTGTTTTCAAATGGATAATGAGGTACAAGGCTTGGAAGTGTTCCAACACTTGGCTGCTGACATCTGTCAAAAGTTGAAGCTTCTTGGATTCCTCTCTTCCTATGGCTCTGTTGCTCTCCAGGCTTAGCTGCTGTGCTCGCTCCACAAGACCAGCTGTAGACTATAAGGTGACTGGCTTTGTCTCTCTCGCCAGGGGCTCTATTCTCTATTGGCACAGCTGCTCTGCTCCTCTGTGTGCTTACTTCCCAGGCTCCAGCTCAAAAATACAAACTCCCTTCTATGTGGTACAGTTTCTCTGTGTGTTCCCACCCACCAAGGGGGCAGGGATGCAGCATCCTACTGATGTGGCAAATCAAAGCCTTACTCAATATTTAATCAAGTAAGTGAAACCTCTGAATCCAATATAATCTAATATGCTCAGAGAGACAAAGCAGTTTACAAACATGATCCAATATCTATTTTTGGAATTCATAAAAAAATATCAAACTGCCACAGATAGTAAAAAATTACCATAGACCAAGTTTTTCAGAAAATTATAAAATTTCTTAACAGAGCTTCAAATTAAATAAAACAAATTTTCTCAAATTGTAAGAGGAATTGAATTTTTAAAACAATGACATTGAATAATTTCCAGGAATAAAGTACTAATTTTGTTGAAATATAGGACAAAGAAGTTAGGTTTCCTTTCTGTTTCTCACTCCTCCTGTTATGCCAAAATCATTTCACTGTTAGAGATGATATATTGGAAATCCAGCAATAAAGATTCAACCAAAAAGAGTAATCATGAAATTAGTTTTGTAAATTTTTCCTTATTCATCTTTTACTTATATATGTGAAAGTACACTTAGTAACTATAAAATATGGATTTCAATGCTGGGAAGAAATACTTGTTTTTGGTGATTCTGCAAGGTGTAAGCAGAACATGTTAAATTGACATTCACATAAAAAAATATACATTAGTCCCTAATGTGGCTTAAATCTGAGGTCGCCAATTGTGAAATAAATTGATGCTGGCTTTTTTTTTTAATCTTTGATGAAAAGAAGAATTGCTCTTTCCTCAAATTTTTATCAAATTTTATATTTTCATCACATATAAACCATGGTTGGAAACTACCCAATCCATTCTATCAAATCTTCTGATATTTTATAGTGTAAATAGTTTTCCTGTAAAAAGAGTTGCTTCTAAATCTAAATAAATATGATTTCTTTAGGCATAATTAGTGCACTATTCAGAAGAAAGCAATTCACCTGGTTTTAAATAGAGGAAGAGAACTTTTGCTCATTAAATTAATTTTAAAATATTTATCCATCTCAGCACTGATTTTTACATTCTTCTCTCATGTTTCTTTTACTATATTAAAAGTTAATATGCAAAACAACCAACAAGATGGTGTCAGAGAAAGGAGCTTCAAGAGTCAGCTTGTGCTACAAGTCAGTAAGTAATCACCCAGAGCTATCTAAAGCACCTGTTTGGGGGCTCTAGGAGAACAGGAGAGCATCCTGCAACATCCCTGAAAGAATGGAAGGAGGAGACTGCCCATCTGCAGAAAAGATTTGTGAGTAGAGTACTTCATGCCTCGGAGCTGGTGTCCATAAACCACTGGAGACACAAGCCACCTCAGGAGATATTCTGTGGCTGGAATTTTAAGCTCCACTTCCCAAAAAAAAGGAGGGGGGAGAAAGAGATGGTTGACCACCAACTTCAGCTACTGATTAGTAAATTCAGCAGCTAGATTATAACTTTAAGAAAAACTAAAGTTTAAACCTTTCCAAGTCAGAAAGAGGCTGTTAAACACCATTTTGATTCCACCCCCAGAGTGAATGGAGGTGGGGCTAAGTGAAAATCACAATGAAAGTAGGGACTGGCTTCTTTCACCCAGATGGAACTGCAGCCCTAGCCTAGGCTTCAGCCCCACATCTGGCAGGGAGAAAGATGGTGGGATCTGCACCAGCCTCTCTAGGTAACTGCAGATATATTTGGTCAGCCCAGAATGAATAGTATGAAGTCTATTGGGGCAACTGCATTCATTTCGGACTGGCACAGCATAGATCGCTGCCCATACCTGCAGATCAATCCCCACCTCAGGCAGGGGAAAAGGGGCATGAAGCTTCATGAGTTTCTCCAGGCAACTCTAGACAGTCTTGGCCTGCACAACTTGTATTATTATACATAGCTGAGGCTCTGTGCCTACCCTCACAAAAGAGAAAGGTGGGAGAAGATTCATCAATCCCTGGGGCAAAACAAGCAGCTTGAGCCTCCACAGGTTAAAGAACCAACTACATCCTCTGCTTCTATGACACAACCAGCAAGGGAGAAAGGGTAAGAAATCATTAAACTAAAGAGAGAAAATTCATCCAGAATAAATACATCTAGTAAGGCAGATGCCAAGACACCGACAAAAAACTACAATCCATGCCAAAACCCAGGAGATATAGTCCAGTTAAATGAACAAGATAAGCCTCCAGATTACATAAAGAAGTTGAGACAACTAATCATAGCTGTTCAAACGAATCTCCTTAATAAATTATTGAGATGACTAAAGAGATTAAGGTTATTAAAAAGACATTGGTTGAGCACAAAGAAGAAACTGAAGGCATACATAGAAAAATACCAGATCTTATGGGAATGAAAGGTGCAATAAATGAAATTAAAAATACACTAGAGTTATATAACAGCAGATTTGAGGAAGCAGAAGAAAGGATTGGTGAGCGTGAAAATATGACCTTTGAAAGTGAACATAGAAAAGAACAGATGAAGAAAAGAATGGAAACTATTGAACAAGGTCTCTGGGAATTAAATGACAGCAAGAGATGTGCAAACATATGTATCATGGATGTCCCAAAAAGAGAAGAGAAGGGAAAAGGGGCAGAAGAAATATTTGTAGAAATAATGGTAGAAATTTTCCCAACCCTATTGAAGGACATAGATATCCATGTCCAAGAAACACAATGCACTCCTATTCAAATAAATCTGAATAGATCAACTCCAAGACCCATACTAATCAGAATGTCAAATGCAAAGACAAAGAGAGAATACCGAGAGCAGCAAGAGATAAACAATGCATAACATATATGGGATACCCAATAAGATAAACTGTTGATTTCTCATAAGAAACGCTAAAGACAAGAAGGCAGTGGTATGAGATATTTAAGGTACTGCAGGAGAAAAAAATTCCAGCCAAGAATCTCATATCTAGCAAGATTGTCTTTCAAAAATGAGGGCAAGTTTAGAATATTCACAGATAAACAGAAACTGAGAGCATTTATAACAAAGCGACCGGCCTTGCAGGGAACAATAAAGGGTGTGTTACAGTCTGAAAAGACAGAAGAGAGAGGCTTGGAAGAGAGTCTAAAAATGAAGATTATAGCATTAAAAGTAACTAAACATCTCAAATGAGTGGAGAAAAAATATAAGGCTCAGCTTAGACCCAAGGATACAAATAAATTGAAAGAGAAAAGACTGGAAAAAGATATCTCACACATGCAGTAACCAAAAAACAAACAAACAAACAAACAAACAAACAAACAAAACACAGTGCAGCTATACATATATCAAATGAAATAGACTATAAAAGACACTAGTAATGTGCAATCTGAGGAGAAAGTTGGGAGAAAATTTCCATTTACAATAGCAACTAAAAGAATGAGGTATTTAGGAAAAAACTTAACCAAGGATATGAAGTGATTGTATTCAGAGAACTACAATGCATTGTTAAAAGAAATTTAAAAAGACCTAAGTAATTGGAAGAGCATTCTATGCTCATGGATTGGAAGACTAAATATCATTAAGATTTCAAATCCAAATTGATATACAGATACATGCAATTTCAATAAAAATTCCACCAGCATTTTTAAATATATGGAAAACACAATTATGAAATTTATTTGGAATGATAAGTGGTCTCAAATAGTCAGAAACATCTTAAAAAGGAAAAGTGAGGTTAGAGGACTCTCACTTTTGAACTTTAAATCATATTACCTAGCTACAGTGGTAAAAACAGTATGGTACTGACATAAAGGTAGACGTGTTTACCAAGAGAACCAAATTAATGGTTCAGAAACAGACCCTTGGATATATGGTTAAGTGATTTTTGACAAGCCTGTCAAACCTATCCACCTTGGATAGAACAGCCCATTCAACAAATGGTGCTGGGAGAACTGGATATCCATAGCCAAAAGAAAGAAAGAGGACCCTTATCTCACACCTTATAAAAAAATTGACTCAAAATGGATCAAAGACCTAAATATAAAAGCAAGAACCATATAGCTTCTAGAAGAAAATGTAGTCGAACTTCTTTAAGACCTGGTTGTATGTGGTGGGATACTTAAAGGAGATAAGAGAAGGGCTGAAATGGGCTACTGATGATTAATATATGTAGAAGTTTTAATTAACTTTACTGTAAAAGTGTGGAAATGGGTAGAGTTGATGGTAACATGTTAAAGTGAGTAACAGCTGGTTTATGAATGGTAATGTGTCTGGAAAGGGTAGCCTGGGGATGTAAATGTCAATTGAAAGAGTGCTAGAGGATAATCGAGGGACTGAATAACACAGTGAACCCAAAGATGGATGAGATTGTGGTTGATAGTACAAATCAAGAGTGTTCTTCTGTGAGCTAGAATAGATGTATGTCACTATTGCAAGGTGGTGTGAATGTGGAGAAGCAAGGGAAAAATAAAACTGGAGTGATGTATGGACTGTGTTTAACAGTAATACTGTAATATTTGTGCATCTATGCCAGAGATACACTGTGCTGATAATGGGGGAGGATGGAAGTAGTGTATCAAATGTACACTATGGACCATGATTGGTGGAAGAGTATGATGATATCTCATAATCTGTACCAAATGTTCAACCATGGTGTGCTGTATTGATGAAGGACTGTTGTATGGGAATTCTACACATATGTATGATTGTTTTGTAAGTTCATAACTTCTGTAATAAAATATATTAAAAAATAATAGGGTGGCTTGGTGGTAAAATACATCAAATGTAAGATATGGACTATAGTTACCATAAGATTTTGATGATATTCTTTCATAATTTGTAACAAATGTCTCACAACAATGCAAGGTATGAGTGGTGGGTTAATGTAGGGACCCCCTGTATGATGTTATGCATGATTGTTTTGTAAGTTCACAACTTTTTACTATACACTTATTGCTTAGGTATGTTAATGCTGGAATGATATAAATATATAAAATAAGGTGGGCTGGGGAAAAATACACCAAATGTAAAGATATTTTTTTAGTAGGAAAATTTTGAGAATGCTCTTTCATCATTTGGTAAAAACGTTTCACAACAATGCAAGGTATTAGTGGTGGGGATAGGTATGAGGCCCTGTATGATGTTATGCATGTTTGTTTTGTAAGTTCACAGCTTTTATTATACACTTACTGTTTGTGTATGTTTATGTATGAGTGATATACTTCAATAAATTATTTAATATGTGAAAATTAAAAAAAAATGTTTGTACAAACATTTGTTGTGTCTGAATACAGCAATTCATCTGCCATACTGATGAATTAGGTTACATTGCCAAAATTGACTGGAGACATTTCATGATGTTTTTCTTGTAATGCCCCAAAACTGTCCATCTATCAGCCGGTACATACTTCTAAGAAAAAAGTTAGTTATGCTGCACCAACAAATGCAAAATACATAATTTTTAAAAAAAGAAATGTTTAATATACCATAGGTCAAGTTGTATTATAAATATTTAATAATAAAATCAGCATGTTACTGAAAATACAGTGTGATAAAAATTCGTAAACACATGTTTACATATAACTATGCATTATATGCACAAAATAATTGGAAGAAAATACATCTAAAGACTAACAACATTTAAGAACAAGTTTCATTTTCTACTTTGAGTTTCATTTTAAAATAATTTTTCTTAATGAAATATGTTTACACCTATGAAAGTCTCTTTGCACATTTTTTAAAATTGGGTCATTTGTCTTTTTACTGTTGAGTTGTAACATCTCTTTATATATCCTGGATATTAAACTCTTATTAGATATGTGATTTCCAAATATTTTCTCTCATTGTATTGGCTGCTTTTTCAGCCTTTTGACAATGTCCTGTGAGGTGCAAAAGCATTTAATTTTGAGGAGGTCCTATTTACCTATTTTTTGTTGTTGTTGCATGTGCTTTGGGTGTAAAGTCCAAGAAACCATTTGTCCAAAAAAGATATTCAAATGGCAAAAAAGCACATGAAGAAATGCTCAACATCACTAATGATTAGGAAACTGTAAATCAAAACTACAATGAGATATCATTTTGCACCTATGTGAATCATCACTATTAAAAAGAGAGAACTACAAATGTTAGAGAGGATGTGGAGAGATAAGAATACTTATTCACTGTTGGTGGGAATGTAGAATGGTACAGTCACTGTGGAGGACTGTTTGGCAGTTTCTAAAGAAGTTGCCAAACAATATCACACTGTATTTTCAATAACATAGACTTGCCATGTCACTTTGCAATACCACTACTGGGTATATGCCCAGAAGAACTGAGAGCAGTGACATGAACAGACATCTGCATATCGATGTTCATAGCAACATTATTCATGATTGCCAAAAGCTGGAAACAACCCAGGTGTCCATCAACAGAAGAACAGATAAACAAACTGTGGTCTATTCAAACGATTATGGAGCTGTAAAAAGAAATGAAGTCATAAAACATATGACACCATGGATGAACCTGGATGACATTATGTTGAGTGAAGCAAGCCAAACACAAAGGACAAATACTATGTGACTGCATTACTATGAATCAAATATACTGTGTAACATATTGTATGATTTAAATATATATATATGTATCAAGTACTTTTAATTGAAAAATGTATGTTTTTATTCAACTATGTTTTCTTTTTAGTTTTTAATTGCTTATATTTTCAATTACTAAATGTACAAAATAGAGGTTAAAAAAAAAAGACCTTGTACTTCATTTAATTAATGAGGTTCATTACATTAATTGATTTGCTTATATTGAACAACCTTTGTATACTTGGGATAAATCTCACTTTATCAGGGAGTATAATTCTTTTAACATGCCCCTGGATTTTGTTTGTTAAGAGTTTTGTGAGTATTCATGAATAAATATTCATAAGGATTATTGGCCCATAATTTTCTTGTGGTATCTTTATCTGGCTTTGATATTAGTGTGATGCTAATCACTAGAATGAGTTAGGGAGGTGTTTTAGTTTGCCAAAGGGCTGTGAATGCAAAGTCCCAGAAATGGTTTGGCTTTAATAAAGGGGAATTTTGGGGGTAAAAACTTACAGTTCCAAGGCCATGAAAAGTCCAAATGAAGGGACTATTAGACATGCTTTCCTACCAAAATGAGCTGCCATATGTTGAAGCAAGATGGCCACCAATATCTGCTGAGATTTGAAATCAGCTGAGGGCAACCATGCATAGGGCTTTTATCTTTTCAGGCTACATTTATCAGTTTTGTCTGCCTCACCCTCCTCCTAAGTTCAGCTGTAAGATAGGCACAAAGCAGCTAATATCCACTTCAGCTATTCAGTGGGTCCAGTCTCTTAGGGGTTTCATGCTTAAGTGATCCCCTAGTCCTCTCTCACATGGCAGTTTTAAATATGGCAGCTTCCCTCTCATGTGTCTGGCTTTCTCTCTTTGTATTTCATTTTATATGAGACCCAGCAAGGGAGTGGAACTCAACCTGAGCCATACCTCACTGACATCATCCAATCAAAAGACTTAAAGTAATCTTATCAAGTAATGCAATCAAAAGGCTCTCAACCCAATTTAATGCTCCCCACTTCTGTAACAAATTCCACAAGTCTTTCCTGGATAACTGCATTTCCAGTCCTGATTTACCGGTTCCATGTTTATTCAATTCCTCAAATGGGACACTATCATCTGGGGGCTTGATTTCCAGAGGCTTGGAGTTCCTGGAATCAGTTTCTGGCTTCTTTGTGCCCAACAATTCAGTCCTCAACTAGTCCTCTAGCATTTTGCTATAAGCTGCAAGTAGAAGCCAAGCCACATTCTCTCAGTTTACTTTGAAAAGTAATCCAGCTAAATGTTCAGGCTCACCATTTTCAAATTCTGCCATCCATAAAACATCAGGAGTTAATTTTGCTAAACTCTCTGCAACTTTAAAACATGGATCACCTTTCCCCCATATTCCAATAATAGTTTCATCATTTACTTCTAAGGACTCATAAAAAGTCTCTTTAGAGTCTATATTACTATCAAAATTCTTTTCAAAGCACTCTAGGCTTTTTCCATCAAGCATCTCACAATTCCTCCAAAAAATGCCCCTTACCCATTTATAAAACCATTTCAGCATTTTGGTATTTGCAAAAGCACTACCCCACTCCTGGTACCAATACTGTATTAGTCAGCTAAAGGGGTCTGATGCAAAATACCAGAAATTGGTTCCTTTTTATAAAGGGTATTTATTTAGTGTAGAAGCTTACAGTTACCAAGTCATAAAATATAAGTTACTTCCCTTACCAAGTATCTTTTGCCACATGTTGGAGCAAGATGGCTGCCTATGTCTGTAAGGGTTCAGTCTCCCTCTTCCTCTTAAGGCTTTGTGGTCCCAGCTTTTTCCAATATTAGCTGTTGGCTGGATTAAGTCTAGTCTCTCTCCTGGGGTTTGGTTTTCACCAGGCACAGATGCTCTACTCTCTCCTAAAGGCCAGCTGTAAACTCTCAGGTGAATGGCTTGTCTCTCTTCTTGGGGTCCCTGCCGTGTCTAATGGAGCTTTATCTCTTTCCTCACATATCTGCTTCTCTGTGTGTTTACTTCCCCAGGCTCCAGCATTAAAAGTCCAACTAAATCCTGTGCCTTGCCATTTCTCTGTGAGTCCCCACTCACCAAGGGTGCAGGGACTCACCATCCTGCTGACATGGCCCAAAGCCTTAATCATTTTTTAATCAAAGAAAAGTGAAACCTCTGAATCCAATAGAATCTAATAAGCCCAGCCCAGTTCAAAAATATAATCTAATATCTTTTTTTGGAATTCATAAACAATATGAAACTTCTACATGGAGTTTATTCCATTTCCATTTAAAGTAGTATATAATACAGAATTTTCTTTTGGCATTTTTGCTATTTGCCCATTGTTTGTATTGTACTTTTTTTGTTCCTTAAATTTTCCATTAATGTCTACAGTGTTATCTGAGTTAGGTTAGTATGGGAAAAGGGAAGACTTGGGTCATAGCTGAATATCCATATGAAAACATGGTCAGCAGACAACATGCCCAGCAGACAACATGGCCAGCAGACCACATGGCCAT
Organism: Cabassous unicinctus; assembly: GCA_029593785.1. NCBI lineage: Eukaryota > Metazoa > Chordata > Mammalia > Cingulata > Chlamyphoridae > Cabassous > Cabassous unicinctus. The sequence continues at coordinate 10,579 of JAQZBX010058199.1, forward strand.
GAGACCCTGCCCAGAAGCCTCCTGAAGGGAAGGCTGCCAGTAAAACTCTGTGAGGCCCTGTCCACAAGATCCCATTTGGAACTTTTTCTGGGATCAAGGAGAAGACCTTGATAACCTCAAATAGGCCTTCTCATTGGACCCCTGAGAGCTAACAGACAAAGTATTGTAAGGCAACCATTCAGAACAGTAAATAGCTAGAGTCCCTCCCCAACATTATGATGGGGGAAGAGGAAAGGTTTAAAAGGCCTAACCTAGGGCAGCCTGCAACATTTCTGCAGTCCATTTATAGGGCTCTGTATTCTTTTCTTGTTTATTAATAAACTCTTTATTCCCTTGCCTACCCTGTGGCATGTCCTTAAATTATTTTATGTGACACAAGCCAAGAACCTAGAAGCCCAGAACCCAGAGCATTCTGCTAACAACTTCTATTTAATTTTCTGTATTATAGTATTTTGAGTCCCTACTAATTTCTTCTGTTTATTTTTCAGATATTTTCTTTTTGGTTATCATAGGGTGTAAAGCAAAGATATAAAATCTATAACAATCTCATATGATTTTATACTAACTTTGTTCCTATTCTCCACCATCCCATCCCTTCTTTTGTTTGACTTGTTTGGTATTATATCTTTATACATTGAATATCCTAAACCATAGAATTGTCATGACTTTTCAAGCATGTGCTTTTCAGAACCTGTTCAAATACAAAATGGAATTACATACAAAAAATACAATACAATATTATATGGAGATTTATAATTATCCATATGGTTACCATTATTAGAGTTCTTTATTCCTTTATGCTACTTTCAAGGCAGGTTGGTACAGGGAAATTAAGAGAAGACGAGCTACAACATAGCTGACAGACAACATGCTGCAAGACCCTGCTGAGACCTTGACCTTGACATGAAGTCCCAGTTTGGACTCTTTCTAGGCCAAGGGGAGGCCCTGGATATTTCAAACAGTCCTAACCATTGGTACCCACCATTGGTGGGGTAACCAATAACAGCTGGAGCCTCTCACAATAGCATTAGCAAGGGGAGGAATATTTTATAGCTTAAAAGGTGTGTGCACAAGCCAAATCTCATTCTGCCTGCCTAGATGAGCTGGCATCAAATCTCAGTACATATTTCTGTACTTCTCTCCCACTTCTCAGTAAGTTCTGTTCTTTTCCCTCATTGCCCAAAACATTAGTTTTACTGGCCTAACTGAACTGGCATGTTCTTAAATTCTTTTATGCAACATAGCCAAGAACCCAGAGGAATCCAAAACTTCCCCAGATTCACTTTGATCCACTCTCTAGTGTCCTTTCCTTTCCATCTGAAAATCTCCCTGTAGTATTGCTTGTAGGACAGGTCTAACAGTGATGATCTCCCTCAGTTTTTGTTGCTCCTGGAAATCTTAATCTCTCCCTCATTTTTAAGGCACTCTTGCTGGATATAAAATTCTCTGTTTAAATTGTTTTCTTTCAGCACTTAAGAATGTCATCCCACTCCCTTCATGCCTCCATGGTTTTTGCTGATAAATCCACCCTTAATCTTAGAGGTACTTCCTTTTAAATAACAAGTTGCTTTTCTCTTCTAGCTTTCTGAATGCTCTACTTGCCGTTTCATTCTACTGTTGTAATGTCGATGCATGGTTCTCCTGAAGCATTTTGCATTTCTTGTTTTTGGTCTTCTTGAATATTTGTTTATAACTTCCATTGAATTAGAGAAGTTTTCTGCTTATAGATCTTTGAATAGTCCTCCTGTTCCTTTCTTTCTTTTTCTTTGACTCTTATTATGATTATGTTGGTATTCTTTAGGGTGTCCCACATGTCTCTAAGATTCTGTTCACTTTTTCTTACCTTTTTTTTCTTTCTCCTCCTCAACCTGTATCATTTTAATTGTGCTGTTTTCAATTTCACTGCTTCTTCCCTCTGTATATATAACATAGGTTCTTCAGAGAAGATTTCTGAAGTTTTACCTTGTTCCTTTGGATGGGTCATGACGTCTTGCATATTTATTTGCCTTGTAAACTTTTGTTTCACATTGTAGATTTTAATAGCATAATGTTTTAACTGTGGGATTTAGTCCCTGAGATGTTTGTTTCTTAAGATTGTATCCAGCTGTTTACATGCCAAATATATCATTGAGTGTCAGAAACTAACAAAAACAAAAATTAAGTCAATGCAAAAAAGAACTCTTTTTACTGTCTTTCCACATTTGTTCCAAGTTTTTTATGTTGTCCTTGAGAGGTTAGCTCTTCTGTAATGAATCACATCCTGAGGCAAAAGTGAGAGGTCCTTTCTTTTGCTGAGCCTGTGTTTTCTCCTAGGCTTGCTTCTGTGTCTTAGAAATTCCATGGTTTATTAGAATTGGATTTCATTCCTTATCCCAGTAAAAGAGAATTTCCCCTTTCAATGTCCTCTGTTGTAAATCTTAAAGCCAGGAATCCTTTGCCCCATGCAGTTCTTAATTGAATTGATGATTTCTTATATTGGTTTATCTGATTGCAAACAGTTTCTGCATGCAGGGCAGGTTCTGGGAAGAGCAACAGGGAGATGAGACTTCTGGGTCAGGCTTCAGGCTGCCACTGGATAGATTGGAAGCTACATAAATGCACTACATTATGTCCATAGGGCTTATTTTGCTGCCTCCAAAACAGTCAGGTACCCACAATAAGAGCTCAGTTTTACTCCTCACTGTGTCAGGGGTTCATTAAGAGGTGATCTTGTGCTACAAGTTTTAAGTTGCCTTTTCTTGATTTAGGACTTGCCCTGTTATTGTAATCATTTAATTGTTTTCTGGAATTTTCTGAAAATAGTTTGGCTTTGTGTTGTAGGTTTTTCAAAAATTCTGTGAGTGAACAGATCTTGGAGTGTCTTATGTTACCATCCTGTTTGCCTAGAAGCTATCATAATAATAGTAAGAGCAATAAAATAATTTATGGATGCAAATTTCATCCCCAGAGAATACATTAACAATATAATGCAATGAAGTATGGTTAAAAAGCCATCAGATGTTATGGAGGTATGGGAGGTGGGGAACATGGGAATCCTTGTAATTTTTGTGTAACATTTATGTAATCTAAGCATCTTTTAAAATATATATAAAAAATAACATTTATGTAAGCAAATGCACATATATGCATATATATTTATATATCATTTTATAAATATTGGTTTGTATTGTGAAAATTTTGATTTTTACCCACAATAAAAAAATAAAAATAAATTAAAAATTTAAAAAAATCAGAAAAATAAAATTTAAGATTAAGTATTATATTAATCAAAATGAAGCCTAGATAGAATTATCAGAATTTTAAAATTATATTGTAGTACTAGAAATATCCAGTATAGCTTACACATTAAGGTGTTGTATTGTACCTTATAATTTTAGAAGAAGTTCAATATAACTCTTCCTCACATGTCAGGAGGCAGACAGAGGTAGAGAGTAACATTAATCAGATTTAGCTCCACCAAACAGGTATAACTATGCACTTCCTTGCTCTTATCTTTACTCATATCAGCCTTTATCTGTATCTTCCCTTCTGTCCTTATCTGAAACTTCACACACATATCACTCTCCAATCCTTATCACCAACCCCAAAATTGTCCTCTTCAGGATACCATATGTATTTTAAGATTAAATGATGAAGCAAAAAACTAATTATCCAGACCATTCTTAGGGATGTCATTCTGATTATTAACTTTCTTTGTTTCAACAAGTATAAAAGCTGTTAGAAAAATCATTAATGGGAAGTCTGATTTAAGATTAAACATCTCCAGTCTCCCACCAGGAAATAAACTCAAATTTCCATCCTAGCCTAGTTATGTGTTTGTGTCTACTCTGCCTTGTTGAGCAAATGAATCCAGCCAAGGACCACCCAGCCCCTCTTCAATATGTCATAAAATGAAAATAGCATACAAATAATGATTTAAAGAGTAAGTTGCATAAACACTCCAATTAAATGCTCTGTAATTAATTTTATTACAAAGTAATACCCAACTATATGATGTCTACAAGAAATAGATGAATAATAAAAGGATATAAAAATGTTTACCTGTTAATATAAACATTTAAATACAAATGTACAAAGTAGAACTATTAGAAAATTAGCAATTTGTATTTCAGATATGGGAGTGAGAATATAAAAATAACAACAGAGCCAATTTTCTAGAAAATTATAAAATTACTTAATAGAGCATCAAATCACTTCAAAAATTGAGAGACTTAAAAGCAGAATATAATTTAAAATAATAATGGCATTGAATACTTGCCAGGATAAAGTACTAATTTTGTTGAAATGTAACAAATAACTCATGTTTCCTTTCTGTTTCTTATTCCTGATCTTCTGCCAACATAAGTTTACTATTAGAGATTGTTATCCTGAAAATAAAACAAATAGACTTTAAAAAGGGTGCAGAGTAAATTTATTGAGCTAAAGTTGCATTAATGCAGGAGAAGCACCAAAAGAGGTTTCTGCTCAAAAGTTTGATTTGGGAGGCAGCTTATATGGCTGCTTGAGAGAAAGGGAAAGTATGGTGGTGAGGGATAAGGCAGACATGATTTATTCTCGGTACATACTTTATGTGCTTTATGAGACTATGGGGCTGTTTGAGCAGGGTGTCCTTGAGGCCCAGTTTGTTAATCAGCAAGCAGGATGTTGATGTAAGGTTGTGGTGAAGATTTGCAAGCCTTGCTGTTGTCAGCTTGAACTCTGTTATAGTTCTTCTTCTCAGGCTGGGGCAGGGTGTTTTATCCACACTGCAAAGGATTATTGGTATGCCATCTTGCTTCAGTTAATCTCCATTTCTTCTTTATAACTCCTTGAATAAAATGGAAGCTCAAGCAAATCCAGATGGAATCATTTATCATTCCAATTTCAATAGATCATATTTTGGAATCCCACCAATAAAGATTCAACAAAAAAGATTAGTCATAAAAATTTTTGTAAATTCTTTTTGACTATTACTTATATTATTTCAAAGTACACTTAATGACTATAAAATTATTTCAGTACTGGAAGACAAGCTCCCTCATGGTGATATTCAAGGAGTGAGCAGCCCTTATTGAGATGGTATTGACATAGAATATATTAAAACCCATGATCATCTCTTGGGAAATACATTGATGCTGGCTTTTTAATCTGCAAACAAGCATTTCTCATTAAATATAGAGTATATTATTTTGTAATTCCTTGTTCTATACCATCAGATTGTCTCCTAAAATTCTGCCATAAAGTTTTTCTTGTAACAGTTTCTTCTAAATATACAGGCAAATTGATTTCATTATCAATAATTAATGAAAGACCCACAAGAAAGGATTTCATCTAGTTGTATATAGAAGAAAGAAGCTTTAGGCCATTAATAAAATTATAAAACCTTTACCCATCTCAGCAATGATTTTTACTTTATTCTCTCCTATTTCTGTTAATATATTAAAAACTAACACATTAAAATAATAAAAGAGGTTGAACAAAGTTGTGTCTGAATAAAACAATACATCTGCTGTGTTGATGAATAGTTGATACTCCCTAACCTGACTAGAGAAAATCCACATTTTCCTTGTGATGCCTCAAAAATGCCCATTCATCAGCTGGTTCACCTTCCTAAAAAGAAGTTAGTTATATCACACCATCAATGCAATACACTTGAAATTGTGGATTTTCCATGTGACTTTTTTTTAAAGATTTATTTATTTCTCTACCACCATCCTCCTCCTCCCACTGTTTTGTGCTCACTGGCTGCTCTCTGTGTGTTCTTCTGTGTCTGCTTGTCTTCTCTTTCGGTGGCACCAGGAACCAGTCCTGGGACTTTCTGGAGTGGGAGAGGTGCTCAATGTCTTGTATCACCTCAGCTCCCTGGTCTGCTGCATCTCTAATTGTCTCTCTTCTGTGTCTCTTTTTGTATCTTTTATAGGGAAACATTTTATCTAAAATATACTGAGTAAATCTGGAGCTCTAAGTGTGAGGAGACCTGGAGTCTCTTTTTGTTCCAACTCTGTTTGACTTTGCTAAGTCATGTCAGTTGCCATAAGCTTCCAAGTCTTCTTCTGCACCTGTGAGCCTACTAATAGGGACTGCAAATATTTTTTGTAACCTCCAAATGCTGCAAAAAGTAAAGGGTTATTCCATCTTCCAGGAGAATTGACAATTGAACCAACTGCTCTAACTGTGAAAAGAAAGACATTGTCCACTGGATAAGAAATGTCATAAACCGCAGATTAAGGAAGTTTGTAAGTAGTTGGAAACACACCTCAGCTCCCTACCACAGCAGATGCTATTCACATCTGTTTCCTCACTGTGCAGAGTAGAAAGCCAGAAGTGGTGTTTGTGATGCCTGGCACTTACTAAAGGATGAATAAATGCTTAGAGAAATGCCACACTTCTTACATCCCCATGTGAAAGTACATACATGCTTCCCAGTCCATAAATCTAGGAGCTCAAGTGATCTTTTCAACCTGCTCTGTTTATCATTACCCACTCTATGAGAAACATTTTAAAAAAACAGCTTTTGAAAGGAGGCAACATCCCACTTTAACAGTTTGTAGCATATTCTATAGGGTAAGTATAGAAATATTAATTCCCTCTAGGAAAGAGTGTGTTACCAGGTTATTTGACTTCCAAGTTAATTATAATGCTGGCTAATTAATATGGTTTGTTTTAAAAAATTGTGTTTCATATACAATTTGGTATAATCCCACTCAGTAAACTTCCAGTTTCAATAGAAACGGGTTAAAAAAATGCTTGATAAGGTCTATATTCTATTAAAAGCTTTTAAATAAAGGGAACCCTTACTTTCAAAGTTTTAAAAAGTATAAGTTTAACCTGGATAACAGAGAGAAGTTTTTAAAGTAAGATAGATAGATACATAGATAGATTCATAGATAAATACATAGATAGATAGATAACTTATAGATAGATAAAATACTATATATTTATATATACATACACACATATATACACAAACACACATTTATAAAATCTACCTGTTGCTTACATGTTCAGTAATCCAACAATTACTTATTGGACTCTCACTATGCATATAAATTTATATGTATGCCTGCACAGTCACAAAAAGTCCTTGTTAAATATCTTTAGTACTCCATCTCCTTTCCCAGTATTTTATTACCAAACAGCAATGGTTCAAACATCCATAAGATGAATGATCTTCCTAAGTGTTTTATGTTTCTGCTATATGCATTTTTATCCTTTTTCTTCCCATTCTCTCTTTACAT
>JAQZBX010058200.1:0-17806 GCA_029593785.1 Cabassous unicinctus
CTCTCTTACATGGCAGGGTCAAACATGGCAGCTTTCTTTTCCTGTGTCTGTCTGTGTCCATCTCTCTCAGTGTGTCCATTTACATCAACCCAAGAAAGAGGGCAGAGACTCAACCTGAGTCATGGCTCACTGATGTAGTCCAATCAAAAGCCTTAAAGTGATTTTATCAAGTAATCTATAAAAGGCCCCTCAACTGAATTTAATGAAATCAAAGGGCATCACACCCAGAGGAATAGATTCATTGTGACAAGTAAAAGTACTGCCCCACCCCAACTTTGCAAATGCTCTAGGGTGGGGCAATAGGAGACCCTCCCCACCCCCTACTCCCATCCCTTCCCAAACTCTGTAGAAATACTTGCATGGTTAAAGGGACATGGTTTGGGGACTGAGCCCTTGAGTTTTATACTAGAGATTGAGAAGAAGAGGTGGATCCAGCAAAGGAGATTAAAAAGGAGTAAGGGTGGAGAAGGAGAAGCAGTACACAGTGAAGTCCTGGATGCCAAGTTAAGAACACATTCCAGCAGTCAATGGAATAAAATGCTGCTGACTGGTTTTATTAAGGATGAAGTGTTAACCAGCATTAAATCTGGAAATGCTGTTAAATTTATTTTACTTTTAGATGATATTTTTTTCCCTTCCTATAGTGTTGCCTTAATGTGCCTTTTGTTTGTCTTCTACTATGGATTTGTAAAAAGGAAAATCAGGATAAGTGCAGTTTGAGTGCTACAGTTTTACATTGTGCAATTGCAACAGTGTTTCTTTCAAATTGCCTGTATAGGAGGATGTTTAAATGTTTATCATCACTTCTGGCATTTTACAAAAATTCAAACTACTTTCAAATTTATGCATTGTGCTTCCTTATGACTTCACTCTTAAATTTTTAAAATAAAATATAATTCATCTAATGAACAGAATACAAGGTACTGACATCTCTTAATTTGTTAAGAGCATATTTATATTATTCTATATATTTAGTATCATATAATTGTAAAATAAGAACATTTAAAAAGTTTCCTAAGGTACTAGTACTAGAATTCTTTAAACTGTTAATTTAGTGGCTTTCTTAGTGGCATTGCTCCAAAATGAGTTCAATTGTAACAAATGTACCACACTAATGAAGGATGTTGTTAACGTGGGAAAATGTGGGAGCGGTAGGGAGCAGACCATATGGGAATCCCCTATATTTTTTTATGTAACATTTATATAATCTAAGTGTCTTTTAAAAGTAAAAATAAAAAACCATATTTAAAAAAAAACAAAAGGGGTAATCAAGAAAACAAAACAAACAAAAAGATATATAACTGAATGTTTAAACTTAACAGAATTATATTATTAACCCTAAAAATGTTGTGCAATTAATTTTTAATCAAGTACTGTCACTTTCAAAGACATTTTTATCACATTTGTAATAACGACATTTCAAATGGATTGGAATAAATTTATAATTGCATTAAAATGACTCTCTTAGAGCATGTCTCACCCTGTGAAACCCACTCATATCTCAGGTGTGTACTATCTCTTTTGTTTCGTAATAGATTCTTTACTCCCTTGCCTAAAAAAACAAAATGACTCCATTAGAAATTATTTATTGGAATAATAACAAGATTGTTCAATCCCAGTGTTTCAAATGACATGCAGTAATATTTGGTTATTTTTTTTTTTTTGATAATTTTTGTGTTTTAATTTAGGTCTCTGTGGAAGAATTAGACCACAGTATTAGTGTTAAAATAGCTAAAGAGGCTGTGATGAATATCAATAAACGTGGAAGTCTTTTTAAGTCTACAAATGGATTTCTGGAAACCAAAATATACTTTGCAGGATTACCAAAGAGAGGGGAAAATGTACTTCTTACATCGGTAATGATCCGGGCTTGTATCTTTCTTCATGGATGGAATTCTTTTATTTGTGATAGGTTTGAAGATATGTGTTTCTGAATCAATAGAAGTTATTTTGTTGAACATACCAAGTGTGACAACTTAAATTGAACATGGTAAATTAATATTACTGACTCTGAAATTATATTAAGGAAATAAGAAAACGAATGTATTGTTTTTGAGTCCATTTAAATCCCCAGCATTACTTATGAAGAAGTGGATTTTTTAAATTGTCCAATATCAATTCATTGTCAACATCATAATAGCCTGTATGTAGCCATTAAACATATAAAGTCACCTACTGAGTTAAAAAATATATTAAATTGTGAAAACCATTCAAAATACTTTCTTAGATCTATTTAGGACTTATATATGAGAGGTTAAGTATTGTCTATATAAGGTGGAATTTTAAAAAATCTTTACTCGGTATAAATTCAGCCTGTCATAAATTGAAGTTAGCTATAACGGATCATTTTCTGAATATGGTATTTGTCTAATAACTGGAATGGGTTTCCTGACGGAGACTAATCACTGTCCTTGAAGCATTTTAAAAATTGTATTTGAAGTCATGGGCTTGCCAAATGTACTTGCTGATTTAACTTAAATATTTACTATTCTATATTCATCTTTCATTCATGAGGATTTGAAGTTACTTTAACTTTAAAAGATTTCTGTGATATGATATAAAACCTGAATTAGTCAATCCATGTCAGAATGAATACACTGGTTCCTTGAAATGATAAATTAAGACACTTTAAAATAAACTATACAAAAAATTTTAACTATTAAGTGGCTACTACATGTCTTGACTCTGGCTGGGTATTTGGTAGAGACTAAAGGATGCAAACATTTTTGTTCTTGAAGAGACTTAGATTTCTCCTTTGGCAAGGCAAAAAAGCTATGTTCTAAATTCAGCTAAAGGAAAACAGAGGCAGCTTAGAGCCCAGGGTCAAAGCTAGAAACGTATATAGAACTTGAGAACAGAAATGTTCATATTTGTGTTGATTGGCATAGAGTGGCAGGTGGAGCTTGAGGTTAGTGTTAAACATCATTAGGATCCCAATGGAGGCCTGTGATGGCATAAACTCATTTATACTGAAAAAGACTGTTCGCCTGAAGAAACCTTTTAAAAGAAAAATGTATAGTGTGTAAAATATTTTAAATAGTCATAAAAGAAAGGCTTTGCCTTGGAATGAAAATCTACACCTATAATTAATTAAGGTGATTTTCAAAGAGTGGGTGTCACTCAGTGGTGAGTGCCTGCTTCCCATGTATGAGGTCCAGATTCAATCCCCCATACCTCCTAAAAAAAAAAAAAAAGGTGATTATCAATGTAAGTTTAAAATGCACTCCTTGACCTATATTTTAACTTGTTAGATTAACCCTCGTCTAGATGGATGTGTCCGAGGCTGGAATTTGATGAATCAAGGAGCTACAGGAGTAAAGCAGATTATTCAAGAAAAACAACATAAGCACTGCCTCATCACTGTGGAGAAGGGTTCCTTTTATCCTGGTTCTGGAGTTGCTCAGTTTAACTTAGATTATAGTAAGTGATTTCCCATTTTATCTCTCTTTTCTCATTAGTGACTAAAATTTATTCATTGACAATAATGATTCCTTCAGTGAACGTTATTGAGTACCTGCTATGTGCCAGGCATAATATTAGGTTTCCTTTTACTGTTATATATTTTTAATGAAATTTTCCAAATACATTTAAAAAATAGTTGAATATGATTATGTTATTAATTATGCTGTTATTTAAAGTTTATTGGCACAAACCTGATTAATTTTGGGTTAATTCATTTGACCTGTTTAATGTTTTCTGACTTTTCGAGGTTACTGATGAGCCATCAGAGATTCATCTTCATTTTTAGCATTTTCATTTACTTCTTATGGTTTTCACCTTTCTGCTGAAATTTCCTTTCAGTTTATATATGTGGTCCACCTATCCCACCAGAGCCTTTAACATATTAATCATAATTATTTTAAATTCTCTGATAGTTCCAACATCTATGTCAAATCTAAGTCTGGCCCTGTGGATTACTTTGTCTCTTAACTGTGTGTTGTTTTTTTTCCCTTGCTTGTGTATCTCATAACTTTTAGTTTAAAAGTGGACACCTTATATATGACAGTAGAGAGACTGAGGTAAATACTATTTATGTCTGGAAATGCACACACTTCTTCTTTTGCTAAGTCTTTAGTGTAGAGGACTGAATCAAACTAGTCAGGGGTTGAGCTGCTAGGGTTTGGCTGTTGCCATAAACCTAGAGTTAGCCAAATTGCAAAGTTGAGGCACAGTCCTCTAAAATATCAAGACTCCCTAACACTTTTGATCCCAACTGCAAGGAATTAGGATCCAACTACAAAGTTAGAGGGAAGAGTTCATGCAAGCCTACCCTTATTTCTGACAACTAAAAGTTTGGGGCTTTCACAAAATAGAATATTGCCAACTCAGGAAGCTCATTCAAGCTTTGGCATCCAGAGTTTTCATTAGGGCTTCATTAAGTAGGCATGATTGATTGATCAAGCGTGAACTCAGTCTCCAGTCCCCCTCCCTTTCCTGAGGTTGGGCTGATATCACATTATAGCCTGAGGGGCCCACTTTAAATCACATCATTAGCATAAACCATCAAGTGTCACTGAAGGCCTGACCTTGAGTTACTTTATTAGCATAAACTGTCAGTTGAGTTCCAAGGGCCTACCATGAATAACAAAGGCACTGTGCTGGGGACAAAGGCCAGACGTCTGGGAACAAGGCCAAATTCTTTACTACACACAATGATTTTCTATAGAGCACCTCAGACTTCACATTCCTTTAAGGTTACCTCTTGTTTGGGGTGGGGATTGGTTTGCCACAGAATATTTCTTTTTTTTTTTTAAACAATTTATTGAAGTATATCATTCATACATGAACATACATAAACAATAAGTGTTCAGTAAACATTGTGAACTTATAAAACAAACATGCATAACATAATACAGGGCTCCCACACATCACCCCACCACAAATACTTTACATTATTGCGAAACATTTCTTAACAAATTATGAAACAGCATTGTCAAAGTATTACTACTAACTATAGTCCGTATCTTACTCCCCTATACTTTTTTTTAAGGATTTCTTGATTTATGTATTTACTTTTATCCATTCCTCCCCCACCCCTGTTTTTGTTGTTTTTGTGTCCATTTGCTGGGCAACTCTTTGTGTCCGTTTCCTGTCCTCTCTTCTCATCCTTCTCCTCCTGTCTTCACTGGTATTCTATCCTCGGATCCTCCGATGTGGGAAGAAGGTGTCCTACCACCTGCGCCACCTCAGTTATGGGTTTTTTGGCGTGTCTAACCTTGGCTTTCCCTTGTGTCACTCTCCTGTTATATCATCATCTTGCTGTGTGGTTTGTGGGACCTGGCGGTGCACCTACGCACAGGGCCCGGGGGGGTGGCGGCTCACCAGCTTGCAGGGCCTGGGGGACTCACCTGTTCAAGGGGCCTGGCAGCGCACCCGTGCATGAGGCCCAATGGTGCACCTACTTGTGAGGCCTGGAGGGCTCACCTGCTCCCAGGGCCTGCAGCGCACCCATGCATGGGACCTGGGGAGCCACCCGCTTGTGGAGCCCAACAGTGTACCCACGCACGAGGCCTGGTGGCCCGCGCGCCTTCTATATTTTTATTTTTTTTTATTTTTACCAGAACGTTCCGGGGATTGAACTCAGGTCCCTTCATATGGGAGACAGACACCCAACCGTTTGAGCCACATCCATCCCCCTGCTATATCTCTTAAGGTTGACCAACGATACCTAGAGTTACAGTCATTTCCCATACAGGATGGTCATATAATAAATCAGGCTTAGTTTATCACCAGCATTCTAAAATCCAGACCTAGGGAGAAAAACTAGGTCTGGGTCACATGCATGGTTTCTCATATAGCAAATGTTTAGCCTACCCTGATTGTCACAAAATCAGGACAGCAAGAATATTCGCACAGATTATTTCTTAATAGCTGTTCCATCCTCAGCTTTAGGTATTCCCTTTATGACTGTTCCCTTAGAAAGTGCTGTTGTTCCTTGACATTTGCTAGTTTGGTAAAGGGCTCTGGGGATATGGGCAGCATTCTGCTGTTCTGGCAACTATCTAGTTGTATCCCTGGGGCTCAGGTGTGTGGGCTTTTCAGTTTTCTTGTCCACCTGTTAGCAGAATGCATTGGGTTCTGGGCTTCTAGGTTCTTGGCTTATGTTGCCATAAAAGAATTTAAGGACATGCCGTAGGGTAGGCAATGGAGTAAAGAGTTTATTAAGAAACAAGAAAAGGAAAATAGTATATAATCCAAGATATGGATTGTGGGCAATGCTACAGGGTGAGATGCACCCGTGAGGCCCCAGGTTAAGCCTTTTTAAGACCTTGCCTCCTTCCTTTCCTAATGTTGGGGAGGGGCTCCAGCTGTTTGCTGTTTTGGTTGATTGCCTTATGATCCCTGCCTGTTAGCTCTCAGGTGCCCAATGAGGAGGCCTTGTTTTGGAGGTTTCTGGGACTTTCCATTGACCTGGAAAGAGTTCCAAATGGGACTTCATGGCCAGGGTCTATATGGGGTCTTTCTGGCTTTGTCCTTAATAGCAGAGGTTTTCTGGGCCAGGTCTCATGGCCATGTTCTTTGCTGATCATGTTCTTTGCCGGGTCCCAGCCACCTTCCCTCTTTCCCTATAGTAACCTGCCTCAACAACCCCCTCAGAGAGTTTACACCCTTATTCTTAAGGGAGTGCTGAAGGATCATTCTTCTGTAGCTGCTTCCTGCTGCCTTACAGGGTTTAAAACCCTCTGGCTATTCTACTGAGGCTGAGGGAGACAAATCTGGCACTGTGGTTGGAGCTGGATGAAATCCCCGCATGACTATTACCTTGTTCTGGAAGGCATTGATTCTGGAAGAAATAAACTTAGTTAGAATTTAAGATACATGGTCCTACTAAAAGGATAAGATGGTGGTAAGTGGGCTCAAAAAGGGGGTCACCCGTGATAATGGGTGTGAATGAGAAAGGCCATGTGCCTTCAGAGGCTGCATCTACCCAAATTTGATGGGAAACAGCATTCTTCCTTGAGTTCTTTTATGCTGTTGCTTAACTCTAGGGAGAGATTTTGGTAGACCAGCTGGCTTTGTTATAAATTGCCAACCCCAGTTGCTACAGCTGTGGTTATGCTTAGGATAGCTAGGAGAGAGAAGTATGAAGGCACTGCCCCAGATATAAATTCACAAAGACAATACAGGCAACAAGACAAGCATGTGGCAAGCAAAACAAAGGCAGTACTTAAGAGAACCATTCCCTTATCTTATAGGCACATTCATTAACTACTTAGAAAATGAATTAAGTTTAACCAAGACTTTTATCATGTTCAGTATCCCTCTGCATATGATCTAGAAGAGATCTCTTATTCATCAGGTATATAGGTACAGTACTTAATATTAATCAATGCACAAATCAATGCACAAATTCCCCATTGAGCTGCATTTAATAGATCTAAGCTCCAGGTTTGCAGTACTATACATGTTATCTCTCCATGGGAATAGGCCATAATGCCAATTGTGTTTGTTTAGATTCTACTCACATTACTCTGGTAATTATTGCTCCACTTAGTATGTGCTTCACACAGCCAGCATGCTGAAGCACCATTTATCCTAGAGAGAGATGCTCCAGCATTCCACTGGCCTGGTGCATAGCGCCCTGCAGTACTATTAAACAGACCAGTCTGGAGGCAATGCCCATTGTAAATGTGGCCTTATCAAGCCATTGCTGGATGCTGCAGGAGTCCAGAACTGCAACATACTCTCTATCCACTTCAGGAGCATGTCCAGATGTGGTAGATACTTTTATTGTTTTAGGGGTTGTAGTGACCAACTGTATTAGTCAGCCAAAGGGGTGCTGGTGAAAATACCAGAAATCTGTTGGCTTTTATAAAGGGTATTTATTTTAGGTAGAAGCTTACAGTTACCAGGCCATAAAGCATAAATGATTTCCCTCACCAAAGTCTGTTGCCACGTGTTGGAGCAAATGGCTGCCGACATCTGCCAAGAGTTCAGGCTTCCTGGGTTCCTCTCTTCCTGGGGCTTGTTTCTCTCCAGGCTCAGCTGCCTTGCTCTATCCACAAGGTGAGCCGTAGACTATCAGGCAACTGGCTCTTTCTCCCCAGGGCTTGATTCTCTCTGGGCTCACTCTTGCGTCTCTCTACAAGTTCAGCTGTAGACTATTAGGTGAATGGCTTGTCTCTCTTCCCAGGACCTCTGCCATGTCTGTGGAGCTGTCTCTATTCCTCTGTGTTCTTCTCCTGTGTGTTTACTCCCTGGAATCAAGATTATAGTTCCTTTCCACCACTTTAATATGCAGATTGAGGTGGCCTCTGACAAGTTTCTTTGTTATGAATTACTTTTTATTATCATCAATCAGTTTAGGTTTCTATTTAATAATGGCTTCCTGGAATTAGCCATTTAAGTTCTTCAATTTAGACAATGCTTTTGCAAACTCCTTATAATCAACCATAACCACATAGACTAGTTACTTTACATTTAAATAAGCTTATTAAATTACAGTTAGTTACCAATGAAATTTACCTTTATCCATTTAAAAATCTTGTCTTACATTCCTTATTCTGTTCTGTGAAAACTAGTCATTTCACTTTAGGACAGATCGTAATTTCATTAAACACAACCTTAAAATTTTCACCATCTTAAAGATTTTATACATATAATGCTAATTTATTTAATTAGTATCCTGTAAACCTAGGGAGATTACATCCAAGCTAAATAAAATTGAAACCATTATAGTTTATGCAAGGAATGTTCTTTTTCCTTCCTTCACAGGAAGCTAAAACTTCTTTTTTTCTCTAATAAATTTCTAAAATTGTGAATAACCTTAAAAGCATACTGACTGCCAGGCTCTGGAATAATTATAATTGTTTAAAATTTGTTTTAATCATAAATTAGAAAAGGTCTTTCCATAGTTTTCAAGGACTTTTTCCTTGACTTACTGAAATTTGACAACAGGATTATTAACCACCTTTATTTTAAGACTGTTAAAATGTTTAAATTGGGGAATTACAGAACAAACTTTGATTCTTAATTCCCCAGCCCAGAAGACAGAGTTTTAATCTGCCACACCTAGTCCTTCCCTCATAGGTCTTGTAATTGGAAGGCCCTGGGGGCTGGGTAGGTCAAAAAGTTTAGGAAAAACTTTTTCCGTTTCCCAATAGTTTGCATATTCAGATTTGTATATGACCTTTCCATCCGGCTTAGCCTAATTTGGGCTCCAGGAATATTTATTCACGTTTATAAGCACATATTTAATTTTTCACAATTTGAATAGAGCTCTTTTAAGAATTTTCATTTGTTAATTTGATATTGCCATCCCGATATATGAAATATACACTGAGCAAATAGGCACACACAAATAGAATTAGACATAACTCACTGATGTTACTTATAATTTTTATTCTCTTACAAAATAAGTTTAACTGTAAAATAACATTACAGTCAAAAGATTTCTTTGAAGGCTGTTTCTATTTCATCTGCACTGTGATCATGCAGTTTTGCACAAGAATTTCTTTCTTTAGTTATTGGCTTATAACAGAATTGTTCCCAATGCTTTAAAATACAATTTACAACATTTTCCTTTACTTCAGAGCTTTGCTTATTTCCCATTTTGACTTTGGCAGACTTTGGATGAGGAACACCAAGTCCAGTATATACTCACTGAGGCCACTGAAGTTTCAAACAAAACTGTTTTTTCTCATAACTTGCTGCTTTTAGGAACCTCAGCACTTGAGGCGAGAGGCCCCTTACTCCCCAGTCCTCAGAGATAACAGGACTCTAGTGGCTTCTGGACTCGAATAGTGGACGTCCAACCCCAAGGACAGAGAATTCCACCCGGCAGCAATCTAGTCCACACCTGGATAATCATGAGAGCAAGCAGGGTTATTAACATCAGTGGAAAGGTGGGAGACAGGGATGTCTCAAATTTGCCTTCCCTTGAGCCATAGGGAGCAGAAGTTGCCATGCTACAAACAGGGGAGAATAGAGTAGTTACCATCACAATGGTGAGCAAGTACACACAAGGGTGAGGCCAGTCCTGAAATAACCATAAGCAAAGGCAAACTCAGTTTGGAATTACCATCACAATAGCAAGCATATGGGAGGGTGAGCTAGACCTGAAGTAACCATAAACAAAGGTAAATTAGTCTAAGATTACCATTACTATAGTAGGTCTAGGCTAAATCCCCCCAGTTATAGCAGTTTCAGCTTTTGCTGTTTTATAATATAAAGGCATCTATATAATTATCTTAACTCCTTTAGAGTTTCTAGTAAGTTTTTACTTCAAAACAAATTGGGAGGCGAATGTGGCTCAAATGGTTGGGCGTCCTTCTGCCATATGGAGGGACCTGGGTTCGATCCCTGGGACCTCCCGGTAAAATTTAAAATATATATATATAGAAGGCGCATGGGCTGCCAGGCTCTGTGTGCCCGTGAGCCGCCAGGCCCCAGGAGCCATGAAGCAAGATGATGACGTAACAGGAAGAGACGCAGGGGAGAGTCAAGATGAGATGCTCCGAAAACCAGGAACCGTGGTGGCACAGGTGACAGAACACCTCTCTCCTACATCGGAGGTCTCCAGGATCGAATCCTGGTGAAGACTGGAGGAGAAGGATGAGAAGAGACGGCAGGAAACAGACACAGAGAATTGCCCAGCGAATGGACACAAAACAGCAAATGGGGAAAAGGGAGTTTAAAATGGGTAAAGTAAATAAATAAATCTTTAAAAAAAAAAAAAAAATTGGGCACTTTGGCTTATTATCTAAGCAACTAAAACAAATTAGTAAAAACATTGCTAAGTTTTCCTGCTTTTCCAGCAGTTGAACTAATTCCATTTGTCATTTATACATCAAATCCAATTGCAAGATAGTATTGACATTTAAATACTCATTTTTAGGTTACATTTCACCATTATCCAATTTGTAATGGGCGAACCCCAAATCTGATTTACGGGTTCCTAGGCACTAGCAGACTGACTAAGTTAAAGCAAGCAAAGATTAGAACAGAAGAGAGAAATTTACACACTTGTTTAGCTTAGGGAAAGGCCTGACTTTAGAATCATTTTAATGCAAAGCTCCCAGTGTTTGTCCATGGCAGAAACCTCATGAAGGACCCTTCAGCTTCATTCCTCCAGGAAAATCCCTGGGCATCTGTGAGGTACAGAGCTAAGGGTCCAGGGAAGCCCTGACCGGATGAGACACAATTGGGGCTGTATCCCATTAGTCACCTCCCACAAGGGGTAAAGCCCTGTGAGGCTTTTTAGCTGGAAGCTTCCCAGTGTTGCAAGGGGATAGGCAGGGAACTAGGAATAGCCAGGAACCTTTTAAATCATGGGCTGGAGGCAGGGAAGAGGATTAGTAAAGGACCTAGATCTTGATTCCCCATTCACTCCCCTTTTTCGGCACAACAGAGGCTAGAGAGGTCCTAGTGTAAGCTAGGATGGAGTAATTGGCTCCCATGTTAATTAAGAAATTAACAATCTTACCTGCCATGTCAAGGGTCACCTAAGGCTCCTCCTGGTTGATGGCTCATGCGTGGCTTCAGGCACCTTCTGTCCTCCCCTGGGGCAAAACCCCATCTAGGTGGTGAGACAGCTTGGGGCCAGGTTTCTGGTGAGGAGGAGCCTGGATTCGGATGGCCTTGAGGTGACCATGCCTTTAATGGCTGCAGTTAAAATGTGAGCCACTCCTTACCTTCTCCATCTTGGCAACATGGTCTCGACTGTTGAAAACTGAGGAAGCTCTTTCTAAAAGGGAATTAATGGAAGTTTGGAAGTTTCTGCAGCTTTCTATGGATATCTGAGGCAAACAGGAGTTCTTAGGAGGACCTGTCTTTAGAGTTAGGATCTACCAGATGGTATTTTTATTGCCTCTACCAGCTTTCTTTAAAATAAGACTGGGTTTTTAGGTTCTGCCTCTGAGTAATTTCCCTGAGCTTATTAAAATTGACTGGTTTAGTAGTGCATTTCCTTATCCCTTTAAGGAGACATGACCATGTGGTCTCTGGCCCTCAGATCTGCCTGTCCTCTTCTTCTCTCTTACACAGGTTTAACTGGAATTCAGGGTCCCATACAGAACCCACTCTTGGCTGTACTGTGGCCACGTGGTGTGGCAGGAAAAGATTAGCCTCTCCCTTTTTAGACCATCAGTAGGCAGGTTGATCCAGTTCCTGAGAAGACACCACAATGGGGAGTCTGCTGGAATGCGGAGAAGCTGCCCATTATCCTAGGGGAGGATAAACATTTTCGTGAGCTTTAGTGGCATCCCACTGCTAAATCTGGTTGAACGGATTGCTTGCTGAGCCAGCATCCTGGAGGTTGGGAGCCCTGCTTACTGTCCCCACATTCTAGGACTTGGAAGTCTTATGTCTCTGGGCATCCCCAGAGCCTTAGAAGTGTTGGGAGATGTCTCGGTCGGGATCCCAGACTGACGCTTCCAAGGTGGGTTTCCCTCTAGAAAAGGGACTTCCTTTTGGCCTACTCTTGTCCTAGAAACATGGTCTCTAGGAAACATGGTCTCTTGTCTTAGAAAGTGGCTGTGAGAGAGAGCTCATTTTATGGCCACTGCCAGGGACCAAGTTTCACAGTTAAACCAGACATCAAGAGGCACGTTAAAAAGCAGACTGTTCTGCGGCATACAGGCAAACAGCCTCTGGTGCCCCGCATGTAATGGATTAAGAGGAACTTCAGGGCCTCCCGGGGACTGAGTAAGAAACAAACCTCCCACATGGCCCAAGATGAGAGTCTCGGGGCCTTGCTAATAAAACAAAATAGGGTACAGACAGGCTTTAATTAAAAGTTTAGACTCACCAGTCCTCGACGGGGATCAGGGACCATTACTTGCCTCTTTGTCTCCTGGCTTGGCTTGCCAAATATGTTAGTGCTTCTAGGTTCTTGACTTATGTTGCATAAAAGAATTTAAGGACATGCCATAGGGTAGGCAATGGAGTAAGGAGTTTATTAAGAAACAAGAAAAGAAAAACAGTACACAATCCGAGACAAGGATGGTGGACCATGCTACAGGGTGAGTGAGATGTACCCGGGAGGCCCCAGGTTAAGCCTTTTTAAGACCTTTCCTCCCTTTTCCTAAAGTTGGGGAGGGGCTCCAGCTGTTTGCTGTTCTGGTTGGTTGCCTTAGGATCCCTGCCTGTTAGCTCTCAAGGGTCCAATGAGAAGGCCTTTTGTTTGGAGGTATCCAGGGCTTCTCCTTGACCCTGGAAAGAGTTTCAAATGGGACCGGAGTCTATGTGGGGTTTTTCCAGCTTTGTTCTTAGTAGCAGGGGGCTTCTGGGCAGGGTCCCACAGCCATGTTCTCTGCCGGCCACGTTCTCTCCTGGGTCCAGCCGCCTTCTCTCTTTCTTTATACTAACCTACCCTACACCCACCACAATCCCAACAGTAGGGTTAAATGGTCAGGACTCAGAACATTGTCTTGCTCCTCCTTGTTAAAGGGTTTTTTCCTTCTTGTTTCCTTTTCCTAGCCTATAGGTGCTATGGGCCTTCACCTGTATCTTAATGGTGACAGGATTTGCTGCCTTTCTACAGGGCTTAACAGGCTTTGGTTCTACAGAGGAGATAAAGAAAGATCTGGGCGGGGGGTTTGTGCCTTCCTTACAGTTGGTGCTGCTCCCCTTCCTCAGGTCTGTGCTAGCGGAGAGGCTATCTCAGGTCTTTTCCTCCCCTCCCAGTTTTTTTTCCTTGAAACCCCAGTGAGGTACATGAAAAAGAGCCCATGTATGAATTCATATTTCCCTTTGTCTTGCAGTTTATAGCCCATACTTGAATTTTAGCAATTTGTTAAAATATTTACTTAAACTTTTATCAGATGTGTGGCATTTGGTGTCTGCTCCAGGTCAGCAAATGCTCTCATTCTGTCTCTCCTTGGAAGCACCAGTCTTTCCTTAAGGTTTTCAGTTAGCTGGTTGCTCTGAAATCTTTTCAAGCTCAGTTCAAGAAAAGTTGAGATTACGGAGACAATTTGGCTTTAGTTGTTATTGTAAGGATGGGAGTAGTGCTCTTTCCAGTTTTCTACATTCTAAGCAGAGCAGAAATAGACTGAGTCTGGTTTTTTTCTTTAAAAATAATACTTCAGTGAATGTTCTTATACATATATCCTTGTACCCTTATGTGATTAATTCTGTAGGATAGAGTCTTGGAATTAGATTATTTTCATTAAAGGTTTTATAAACATATAATTCTTTTAGATTTAATCAGATTCTCTTCCAAATGTTTTTTTGTCCATTCATACTTCTACCAATAGAGTGAGAATATTTATTCTTGAAATTTGTTTCCAATCTAATAGTTGAAAAATTAAATTTCTAACTTAATTTCTATTGGAGTTAAATATCTTTCCATATGTTTATTAGCTGTTTGTACATTTTTTTTTAGAGTTCTATCTCTTTTGCTGTTTTAGGAAAACAGCTACTAATACTTTACATTATAAATTACTAATACTTTGCATTATAAATTACGTTTAGCATTAATCTACATATCTCTGTTTTAAGAAAAGATACACTTTGAATGTGTTCATTTGTAGCCTAAAAAAAGTATTTAACTACAATTTTAAGGAAGACTATCACACTAGTGCTTTCTGTTGAAGGAGATTTGGATGGTGCATAGGCTCATCACTCGGCACAGCAGAATAGACAGATACACCAAACTAGGCTGGGAAGGAAAAGTGGCTTTATTGGCCACCGGAGGACAGGAGATACAATCATTCTCAAATCTGCCTGCCTGCTAAGGGATCTTCTTATAGCTTTTATACAGATTTGAAACAAAGAAAATTAATCATGGACTCCACGTCCTTGGGATGGGGTTTGGGGAGCTTTTCTAGTTTTCTGCTCTGGTTAACATTTTTTTTAGATTTTTTTAAACTTATTTTGTACATTTAATAATTGAAAATATAAACCATTAAAAACTAAAAAGTAAACACAGATGAATAAATACATACATTTCTCAATTAAATGCGCTGTATACATATAAATTTTTTTTTAATCAAATAATATGTTACACAATATATTTGGTTCATAGTAACGCAATCATACAGTATTTGTCCTTTTGTGTCTGGCTTGCTTCACTCAACATAATGTCCTCCAGGTTCATCCATGTTGTCATATGCTTTCACATATAAAAGCATATGTGCTGTCACATACCACAGTTTGTTTATGCCTTCATTGGTTGATGGACACCTGGGTTGTTTCCAACTTTTGGCAAACATGAATAGTGCCACTATGAACATTGGTATGCAGATGTCTATTCGTGTCAGTGCTCTCAATTATTCTGGGTATATACCCAGTAGTGGTATTGCCGGGTCACGTGGCAAGTCTATATTCAACTTCTTTAGGAACTGCCAAACAGTCCTCCACAGTGGCTGTACCATTCTGCATTCTACTAACAGTGAAGAAGTGTTCCTATCTCTCCACATCCTCTCCAACACTTGTAGGTGTCTGTCTTTTTAATAGTGGCCATTCTGATAGGTGTGAAATGATATCTCATTGTAGTTTTGATTTGCATTTCCCTAATCATGAGTGATGTTGAGCATTTCTTCATGTGTTTTTTTGCCCTTTGTATTTCTTCTTTGGACAAATGTCTATTCAAGTCTTTTGCCCATTTTTTAATTGGATCATTTGTCTTTTACTGTTGAGTTGTAACATCTCTTTATATATCCTGGATATTAAACCCTTATCGGATATGTGATTTCCAAATATTTTTTCCCATTGAGTTGGCTGCCTTTTCACCCTTTTGACAAAGTCCCGTGAGGTGCAAACGTGTTTAATTTTGAGGAGGTCTCATTTATCTATTTTTTCTTTTGTTGCACGTGCTTTGGGTGTAAGGTCCAAGAAACCACCACCTACTACAAGGTCTTGAAGATATTTCCCTACATTTTCTTCTAGTAGTTTTATGGTCCTGGCTTTTATATTTAGATCTTTGATCCAATTTGAGTTGATTCTTGTATAGGGGGTGAGTTAGGGGTCCTCCTTCATTCTTTTGGTTATGGATATCCACTTTGTTGAAGAGACTGTTTTGTCCCATTAACATGGACTTGGTAGGTTTGTTAAAAACCAGTTGACTGCATAGGTGAGGGTTTATTTCTGGGTTCTCAATTCTATTCCATTATAATGTGTCTGTCTTTATGCCAGTACCATATTGTTTTGACCACTGTAGCTTTGTAATATGTTTTAAGATCAGCAGTGAAATTCCTCCAAGTCGCTCTTCTTTTTTAGAATGCTTTTGGCTATTCGGGTGCACTTACCCTTCCAAATGAATTTGGTAATTGCCTTCTCTAATTCTGTAAAGTAAGTTGTTGGGATTTTGATTGGTATTGCATTGAATCTATAGATCAGTTTAGGTAAGACTGGCATCTTCACGATATTTATTCTTCCAATCCATGAACATGGAATGCCTTTCCATTTGTTTAGGTCTTTTTAAAAATTTTTTTAGCTTTGTTTTGTAGTTTTCTACATATAGGTCCTGGACTTGTTTGGTTAAATTAACTCCTAGGTGTTTGAGTCTTTTTGTTGCTAATGAAAATGGAATTTTTCCCCTGATTTCCTCCTCAGATTGTTCATTACTAGTGTACAAAAACATTACTGATTTTTACGTGTTGATCTTGTATCCTGCCACTTTGCTAAACTCATTTATTAGCTCAAGTAGCTTTGTCATGGATACTTCAGGATTTTCTAAGTACAGGATCATGTCATCCGCAAACAGTGAGAGTTTTACTTCCTCTTTTCCTATTTGGATGCCTGTAATTTTTTTTTTTTCTTTTCTAATTGCCCAAGCTAGAACGTCTAGTAAACTATTGAATAACAATGGTGACAGTAGGCATCCTTGTCTTGTTCCCGATCTTAGAGGGAAAGCTTTCAACATTTTCCCATTGAGTATGATGTTGGCTGTGGGTTTTTCATATATGCCTTTTATCACATTGAGGAATTTTCATTCTATTGCTATCTTTTGCAGTGTTTTTATCAGGAAAGGGTGCTGTGTTTTATCAAATGCTTTTTCTGCATCTATAGAGATGATCATGTGTTTTTTTTTCCTTCAATTTGTTAATGTGGTGTATTACATTGATTGATTTTCTTATGTTGAACCAACCTTGCATACCAGGAATAAATCCCACTTGGTCGTGATGTATAAGTCTTTTGATATGCTGTTGGATTCAATTTGCAAGTATTTTGTTGAGAATTTTTGCATCTATGTTCATTAGAGAGATTGGTCTGTAATTTTCTTTTCTCGTAGTATCTTTATCTGGCTTTGATATTAGGGTGATGTTGGCTTTGTAAAATGTGTTGGGTAAGTTTCCCTCCTCTTCAATTATTTGGAAGAATTTAAACAGGATTGGTGTTAATTCTTTTCTAAATACTTGGTAGAATTTACCATGAAGCCATCTGGTCCTGGACTTTTCTTTGCTGGGAGATTTTTGATGACAGATTCAATCTCCTTAACTGTGATTGGTTTGTTAAGTTCTTGTATTTCTTATAGCATCTGTGTAAGTTGGTTGTTTGTTTCTAGGAATTTGTCCATTTCATGTAGGTTGTCTAGTTTGTTAGCATATAGTTTCTCATAATATCCTCTTATGATTCTTTTTATTTCTGTGGGGTCATTTGTAACTTCCCCCTTTCATTTCTGATTGTATTTATTTGCAACTTCTCTCTTTTTTTCTTTGTTAATCTAGCTATGGGTTTGTCAATTTTATTGATCTTCTCAAAGAACCAGCTTTTGGTTTTGTTGAATTTCTCTATTGTTTTGTGTTTTTTTTTCTCATTTTCATTTATTTCTGCTCTAATCTTTATTATTTATTTCCTTCTGCTTCTTTGGGATTGGTTTGCTCTTCTTTTTCTAGTTTCTCTAGTTGTTCAGTTAAGTCTT
>JAQZBX010058201.1:0-17793 GCA_029593785.1 Cabassous unicinctus
CTTATGTTTTCTTCCAGGAGTTTGATAGTTCTAGCTCTTTGATTTAGGTCTTTGATGCATGTTGAGTTGATTTTTGTATATGGTGTGATATAGGGGTTCTCCTTTTTTTTTCCTAAATGGAGATCCAGTTTTCCCAGAATCATTTGTTGAAGAGACTGTTCTTTCCCAATCGAGTGGTCTTTGCCACCTTGACAAAAATCAGTTGGCCATAAATGTGAGGGTCGATTTCTGAGCTCTGAATTCTATTTTCATTGGTCTATATGGCTGTTCTTGTGTTAGTACCATGATTTAAAATTTTTTTTTAATTTTTAGGTACCAGGGCCAGGGTTGAACCCTGGACCTTGTATTTGGAAAGCCAGCATTCAACCACTAAGCCAAAGGCTTCCTTGAGTTGTTTTTTGTTTGTTTGTTTTGCTTATTTTTGTTTTTGGTTTATCAGGAGGTACCGGGAACCAAACCTGGGACCTTCCATATGGGAGGCGGAAGCTCAACGCTTGAGCCACATCCACTCCGCCCATGCTGCTTTGATTGCTGTGGCTTTGAAATAAGCTTTAAGATCAGAACGTGTGAGTCCTCCCATGTCGTTCTTCTTTTTCAAGGTGGCTTTAGCTACTCAGAGCCTCCTACCCTTTCACATACATTCCATGATTGGCTTTTCCATGTCTGCAAAGAAGGTTGTTGGAATTTGCGTTGGGATTGCATTGCATCTATAAATTGCTTTGGGTAGTCTATTAGTCAGGGTTCTCTCAGGAAACAGAATCAACAGGAGATATCTGTCAATAATATGAGATTGATAAGAGTCTTTCATGCAACCGTGGGGATACACAAGTCCAGGTTCCGCAGGCAGGCTGCAAGCCAGGGGCTCCAATGAAAGTCTGATGAAAGGTCCTTGATGAGTTTCGGGGAGAAGATGACTGTCCAACGACAAGCTGGGAAATTCTCTCTGAATGTTGAAGTCACTTCCCCTTTTAAGGCATTCAACTGATTGGATAAAAGCATCACCCATTGATGATGCAATCTCCCTGATTGATGCAGATGTAATCAGCCATCCAGGCAGTAAACTCACAGGTGATCGAAATCCATAAATGCTCTTGTATTACAATTAGCCCAGTGCTTGCTGGACCAAACACCTGGACACAATTACCTGGCCGAGTTGACACATTAGCCTAACCATCACAGGTAGTCTTGACAACTTAGCGATATTTAATCTTTCAATCCATGAACACAGAATATCCTTCCATTTATTTGGTCTTCTTTCATTTCCTTTAGCAATGTTTTGTAGTTTTCTGTGTACAATTATTTATATCCTTGGTTAGATTTATTCCTAGATATTTGATCCTTTTAGATGCCATCATGAATGGAATTTTTTTTCTTGATTTCTTCTTCTGAGTGGTCATTGCTTATGTATAGAAACATTACTGAATTTTGGGTGTTGCTCTTGTACCTTGCCACTTTGCTGAATTCATTTATTAGCTCTAGGAACTTTGTTGTGGATTTTTCTGGATTTTCTGTATATAGGATCATATCACCTGCAAATAGGGAAAGTTTTCCTTCTTCCTTTCCATTTGGATGCCATTACTTAATTAACTAACTAATTAGTTAACTAACTGATTAATGTATATTGCCTAATTGCTCTGGCAAGAACTTCCAGTACAGTGTTGAATAACAGTGGTGACAGTGGGTCTCCTTGTCTTGTTCCTGACCTTAGAGGGAAAGCTTTCAGTCTTTCCCCAATAAGTAGGCTACCAGCTATGGACTTTTCATATATGCCCTTTATCATGTTGAGAATGTTTCCTTCTCTTCCTAGTGTTCTAAGTGTTTTTATGAAGAAATCGTGCTGTATTTTGTTAAATGCCTTTTCTGCATTGATTGAGATGATCATGTGTTATTTTCCTTCATTCTGTTAATGTGGTATAGTACATAATTGATTTTCTTATGTTGAACCAATCTTGCATACCAGGGATAAATCCCACTTGACCATGGTATATAATTCTTTTAATATGCTGTTGGATTTGGTTTGCTAGTATTTTGTTGAGGAATTTTGCATTTATATTCATAAGATATATCGTCTTTAGTTTTCTTTTCTTGTGGTTTCTTTACCCAGCTTTGGTATGAGGGTGATATTGACCTCGTAGAATGAGTTAGGGAGTGTTCCCTCCTCATCAACTTTTTGAAAATGTTTGTGCAGAATTGGAGTTAAGTCTTCTTGGAATGTTTGGTAGAATTCCCCTGTGAAACCATCTGGTCCTGGGCTTTTCTTTATTGGGAGGTTTTTGATTGCTGATTCAATCTCTTTTTGTGAATTTTCCCTTTTGCCCTCTGTTACTGATTTCTACTTTCATTCTGTTATAGCCAGAGAATATACATGGTATGATTTCAATACTTTTGAATTTATTGAGACTTGTTTTATGACCCAACATTTGGTCTGTCCTGGAGAATGATCCATGTGTACTCGAGAAGAATGTGCATTTTATTTTCATTAGATGGCAGTGTTCTATATATGTCTGTTAGGTCTAGTTGGTTTAGTGTATCATTCAAGTCCTGGACTTCCTTATTGATCTTCTTACTAGATGTTCTATACATTATTGAGAGTGGTGTGTTAGGGTTTCCTATTATTAATGAAAAACTGTCAATTTCTACCTTCAAATCTATCAGTATTTGCTTCATATATTTTAGGGCTCTGCTGTTAGGTGCATATATGTTTATAATTGTTACATTTTCCTGTTGAATTGTCTCCTTTATCACTTTTGTTTATCTTAGAATGTCTCAATCTCTCTCTCATTTTTGAAAGAGTCTTGTTGGTTATAAAATTCTTGCTGGCAGTTGATTTCCTTCAGCATTTTAAGCATTTCAACCCACTGCCTTCTTGCTGCCATGGTTTCTGATGAGAAATCAGCATTCAATCTTACTCGGACTCCCTTGTATGTAACACATTGCTTTTCTCTTGCTGCTTTCAGAACTCTTTCCTTTGGATTTGATAGTGTAATCCATACATGATGGGGTATATTTTTCTTTTTCTTCATGTTTATCCTGTTTGTTGTTCTCTGGGCTTCTTGGATGTGCATATTCATATCCTTTGCTAAGTTTGGGAAGTTCTCTGTCACTATTTCTTTAATTATTCTTTCCACTCGTTTCTCTCTTTCTTCTCCTTCCAGAATTCTCATGACATGTATGTTGATGCACCTGATGGTGTCCCATAGCTGTTTTAGGCTATTTTCATTTTAAATATTTACTTTTTCTTTCTGCTCCTTAGCCCATTTCAAGTGTCTTATCTTCAAGTTCACTGATTCTTTCTTCTGCCAGATCTGATCTGCTCTTGAAACCCTCCTGGGCATTTTTCATTTCAGTTATTGTAGTCTTCAACTCCAGTAGTTCTGTTAGGTTCCTTTTAAAAATTTCTATCTCTTTATTTAGACTCTCATTGTTCATTCATTGTTTTTATAATAACTTCTAGTTCTTTCTCTGTAATTTCCTTTTTCTCCTTAAGCATTTTAAGATCATTTTTTAAAAAGGCTTTGGTATGTTCACATTCTCATCTTCTTCACTGGTGTTTTCTGTAGTTTTATCCTCTGCCTTGGGTGGGCCATCATTTCCTATTTCTTTGTCTTGTACTCTTGTTGTACACTGTACATTTTAATATTTCAAAATGTTGGCTCTGGGACTTACTCCCTGTGTTGTCTCTTTCTTGGTTTGGTAAACAGCTAGTGGTCAGACAGAGGTTTTCTTGACCTTCAGCTCTTCTATCAGGAAGGTTTGCCCAAGGCAAATGGGCGGTGCAGGTTTTCCCTCTCTTCCTGGGCCTCTGTCTTGTCCTGGGCTTTTGCTTGTTAGTTGTTTTGGAGTTCCTCTGTTTACAGGAGTTTGGTTGTCCCTCTGTTTCTTGGGGACAAACCTCCCTCTCCTGGGTATCTGAAATTGTTAGGCATTTGTCCCAGGCTGTCTACCTCTATAGTTTTTTATACTACTTTTGGTGTCTCATGCTCCTTTTGCCTGGAGGGCAAATTATGGGAGAAGAGTCACCCCAAGGTGGACTTTCTCAGTTCAGTCTTTACCAGCCAAAGCAGGGCCAGGGACTCACAAAGAGGGCACAGACTGGTCCAAAGTGCCCCGTGAAGGGGGTCAGGAAGGGTGCCAAAAACGTCTCTGATCTCCCCGAAGCTGAGCTTTCCTGACCTGCCCAGCAAATGCAGCCCTTCAGATAACTTTCCCTACATCTCTGAGGAAGCCCTGCATCTTTAAATCTCCACTGCCTCCTCTCCTGTCCAGGGACGATTGAAACAACGGCTGCTGCCAACTTTGTCTGGGATGGGTTGAAACAATAACTACCCTCAAAGCCAGGTCCCAGTGATCTGAACTTGCTAATCAAGAGCTGTGGTATGTGATCCGTTGTGCACACCCCTGTTCTTGGGGAAGAAGATTTTTATGTCCATTTCTATCACCAGCAGCTAGCCAGGGACCGGACCCCACAGCTCACCTGCTGTGAGAGTGGGGGATGGGGCCAGTAGTCACTGATGAAGAGAGCGATTTCCAGTTCTTCACTGTAATTTATCAGCCTCTTCCTCCATTCTTCCCTGGATGCTGTACAGTGTTCTTCTGGACTCTGGGGTTTAAAAATAGTTGTTTCAGTCAGTTCCTGCCTGTTGGTGGAAGGACTCCGCCATCTTCCCCATCCTCAGAGATGTTCTGGAAGGGCCTCCGTTCTGGAAGCCTCATTTACTCTTCAAATCACAGCTGGTGTCAGCTTTGGTGGGGAAGCTCTTCCCTCGGAGTCCCGTGGCCCCTGGCAAGCTTACTGGGGGCAGCACTGTCATCAGTCAAGTGCCTGTATCCCTCGGCCTCCCAGCTTTGAGCACAGAGAGCAGGTCTCATCATCGCTGCGTCCCGGCATCTAGCTGCGTGGGCGGCCCCCGGGACTAAATCAGTGTGGATTCAGTACACCATCGAGTGTGCACAACCTGTGGTGCAGTGCAGGTGCGGGTGGTCCCGTGTGCACCTATGTGGGCTGTGGGGAGAGCAGTGGGTCTAGGAGGGTGGGCGGAGATAGGGACGGCACCTCATTTTAAACTCTGCGCTTGGTTTCACTCAGGTCCACGTAGCACGGGCAGTGAAAAACTTGGGTTCACATGTGGAGTTTTCCCTTCTCGTGCTCTGACAAAGCTTGCAGAGCTGTCCCACCCACTGCTTCTATAGCAAGGCAAGCCCAGGTCAACCCTCAAACAGTCCCGGCCGCCCACTGGGTATGGGCCACCTGGGGCAGCACATTCCAGTTTCCTCTTGCAAGTAGATGTTAAAGGAAAATCATCAGAGAAGAGAAAAATAGGCAGATCTAACGTTGAGCAAGATACAATTCAGCAGTGACTAAATGGGAACTCTCAGTGCACCTTGGCACTAGGGGGTTTGAAAAGAATATGTGGCAATTCATAAAGGATGCATTGACATGGCATGTCATTCAATTCCAGTTATTAGGAGACTCCACAAAGTAGCATACATTTTAGAAGAACAAAGCAAAACCTCAGAGCTGTGTTTTCAAAGTCAGATCTTCTAGTAAGTAGCTCATCTTTATATATACATATATATTTAGGTTTATGTTTATTATATATTCATATTTATAAAACCCACACCACACCAGGGTCGTACTCATACTCCTAAACGTATGATTTATTTAAGATGTTTAATAAAAACCAGGTGTTATCCCATAGGTTGGTGAACTTTTCTTTTGAGACATGGCGATGCATCCCATTAACGCAAATCTAAGAACCTACAGCTCTGCAGGCCAGTATGCAAGCTCCCGCTGTGGACTGACTTGGCATTGGGTAGAGTTTGCATTTTACTCAGGAAGCAAAAGGCAAAAACCGCTGCCTCATCGGGAGAGGTTGGGGAAGGAGAGGGGATGGAGGAACACATCAGAGAAGGCTTCCTGGAGGAGGTGATGCGAAAGACCAGCAGGAACTGGTCAGGCAGTTAGGGATGGAAGGGCACCCTGGGTAGTGTGAGCAGCGGGAGGGAGGGAGGGGAGCGGGCCCCGAGTTCTGGGGCCTCCACGTCGGGGAGGGCGTTGAACTTAGGGGAGAAGGAAAGCTGGGAGGAGGGGAGCTGAGGAAGGAGAGGGAGGCTGGATTCCTTTGTGCCCTGTCCCGAGGCATGAGCTGGGCTGGGGGCGGGGTGCCCACGATGTGTCCGCTCGGGTCCCTGCACAGCCATGGAACAGGACGGGGGCTGGAGTGACTGCGGGAAACAGGAGGGAGCCTGTCGCAGCAAAGGGCCCAGAAGGGAGCGAGGGCCAGAGCTCGGGAGTCCCTGGGGAGGGAGAGGAAACCTTGAGTGGACAGACGCTGGGAAGATGATACGCGCAGGCTCAGAGCATGACCAGATGAGAGGCGGGCGGGGGCGCCCTCCAGGTTTCTGGGGGTGGCGGGAGGTGGGTGCGGCTGCCCTGCACTGAGGTGAGCCCCTGAAGGAAGAGCAGGCCGGGGCCAGCTGGAAGGGGGCACTTTGGGACACGCGCGTTTCGGGGCCTGTGGGATGTGTGCGGGAGGCTGTCCAGGAGGCGGTTATCCCTGCACATTAGGGGCCCCCAGGAGGGTCAGGCTGAAGCTTGGGGCGTCACTGGCCTAGGCAGGGATGTCGAGGACGGTGCAGGAGGGGCCGCGTGCCCGGATGGGGGCAAGGAGCATGAGAAGGGCAGGCTGCGGGCGGAGCCCAGAAGTCGTGAGACCCCCAGAACATGCTCTCCTAGGGCTAGGGTGAAGCTACCGCAGCCCTGAGATGGGCTCAGCCTCCAGGCGAGCCCCAGGCCCCCTACACCCTGAGGACCCCTTCAGGGTCTGGCCCCTCCCACTTCCAACAAACTGCTTGGAAATCGCTGCAGATCAGTTTCAGTGCCGTGTGAGTGGGCCCAGGGGGTGAGGCTGATAGAGATCTCCTCTCGTTACCTGTCAGGGCAAGCCCGCAGGGGCCCAAATACCCCACTAATCGCTTCCTCTCCTGCCCCCTTCATTTAAGCAGAAGATAACAGGGATTAAAAGGCCCCAAGAGACCGAGAGGACGGCGGTGCTGGGGCTTTGTCCTTCTCTAGGGAGATTTCGTGCCTGGGCGCCCCCTGTCCCATCCCTCGGTGACCCTCCCCTGCCTGGCACGTCCGCTTTGCTGGCCCACGTGTAGCCCTGAGCCCGCCCTGGGAGCGAAGGAAAGAGGAGCGCTGCCCTGGGATGTTTCTCTGGGAATAACAGAGACTTTTCTCAGACCCTGAGCAGTCCCAGGATTCTGTTTGGGCCCGCAGAGAAGGAAGGCTGTGCTGGGAAGGGCCCTGGATGTGCAGGGACGGGCCCTGGATGTGCTGGGAAGGGCCCTGGATGTGCAGGGACGGGCCCTGGATGTGCTGGGAAGGGCCCTGGATGTGCTGGGAAGGGCCCTGGGTGGTGAGTGAGCTTTGAGCCTGGACTTGGGGCTGCCGCTTACCAAGCCTCTAACCTCGAGAAAGTCCATCCTGCAGCCTCCGTTACTCTCTCTCCGTATAGCTATTTAGGGGTCATTTCCAACACTGACATTTTCTTGTTTGATGAGTGCTGGTAATTAAAAATAATGGTGGACAACAATATGATCACACTGACCAGGTGCGGGCACAGTTTGAAGCGCTTTATATATATTATCAATCCTTGCAATAGCTGTATGAAGTAAGTACTAGAATTATCCTCATGCCACAGATGGGGGTACTGAAGCCCAGAGAGGCTCAGTAACTTGCCCAGGACCCCACAGCTCACTGGTGGTGGAGTGGGAAAGCTCCCCAGGCAGTCTGTAAGCGCCAGGGCAGGGATGACCAAGGGAGGAGTGGGGCAGGTGAATCCAAGGAGGGGTCCGCAAAGGTCCACTTCCCTCTCCAGCCTCCAGCCCCTCTTCACTGCCCACTCAGGCATCCACATTCAGTGTGTAGCCCCTGCACGGATTCCTGCAGGCGGAGAGCCTCCCCAAGTGACCCCCCACTTGGACTGAAAGCCACTGGCCTCAGTCAGGCTTCATTGCTGAAGGGTCTGGTCCCAAAACACGGTCCTTGTTTGTAGGGCTTCAGAGCAGGGTACCACCAGCTGGGTGGCTTCAGGCTAGAGGATCCTACGGACTCACTGTTCTGAAGGCTCAAGTCTGCGATCAAGGCGTGGCAGGGCTTCCTTCCTCTGAAACCCGTGGGCGAGAAGCCGCCCTCGTCTCCTAGCTCCTGGGGCTTTGCCAGCAATGCTTGCTTGGCATTCCTTGGCTTTCAGATGCTTCACAACCTTCTCTGCCTCCGTGTTCACGTGGCTTTCTTGCTTGTCTCCATCTTCACATGGGCTGCTCCCCTGTGTCTGTCCATGTGTGTGTCCAAATGTCCTCTCCTTATAAGGACACCGATCATGTTGGATCTGGGCCCACCTTGCTCCAGCTGGCCCTCATCTCAACTAATGCCATCTGCCAAGACTCTATTTCCAATAAGGTCCCGTTCCACAGTGGAGACTGAGGGTTAGAATCTGGACATGCCTTTTTGGGGAAGCACGATCCGATCCACGGCAGGCACCCAAGCACATGCTCTATATATTCTCTCGTCTCCTCCCAGGACCTTGGCCCTGAACCTGGCCACAGGGCGGTCTCAGCCTCGCGGCTTCTGCAAGCGGGAAGGCACAGCCGGCTGTCACCAGAATGGGTCTTGCTCACACGAGACCTTCCAAGGACTGGGTTGGAAGATTTTCATGTGCAGTGAGCGACCTGGCCAGGTCCTGCAGGGCGTTTTCTGAAACGTCCTTCCAGAGCGGCTGGGACTGCCCTTGAGAAAGCTCCGCTCACACCCACACACACTCACCCGCTCTGTGAACATCCCTCTTGCTCACATGGAGAGAGTCAGAATCCAGACACAGAAATGAAGAACTCTCGACGGCGAGGTCAGCCAGCTCATCAAGGCGCGAGGCCCATCCTGGGTATCTCATTTCACGAGGTTTCATCTTCTAAGGCTCTGAGATGCTTTGGTGAACACTTGTCCCCAGACTGCTTCTCACAAGACTGCGTTTTTCTGCACTCCATGGCGGCAAATATTGATCGAAGGAGATTGCCAAAGCCCCGGGGTGGTTTCTTGGCTTTGTGTTTTGGAACAGCTCACCTGCCTCCCCCTCAGTCGTTTTTGCTCAGGTAAATGAGCCTGATGCTAAAGACCTGGGCTCTGGCTGTGCCACGAGGCTGGCTTCCTGATTGTTTAAAGACGTCTACTTGGCAACTCACGTGCCATCAACCTAAGAAAACTGTCGATAACCAATCTGCCCAGAGATGCCGCTCTCAGCTCTTAAAAGGCTTATAGAAATGCCCTCTCCAGCTGAGTCCTCCAGGGAATGAAATTTTATTTATGTAATAAGGTTTAGAAAACAAGCCCAACGTAAAGCTGTGCCAACCAATAACTGTCGCCCTGACGCTGATGGATTACCGCCGTTAAGAGACACATAGCTTCTGCAGGGAAGGTCCAGGGGTCCTTCTGACATCCCTCTCGACCTGTGCTTGGGGGTGCACCCGGCTGCCTGTTGGAAAGCCATCTCACCATACCTTAAATCAAGCTGCCAAGGGGGCACTGCCAAGCCAACCTCATCCATCTCCATTTGTCTTTCGCAAATATGGGGGGACACTCAGCCAGCAGGGTCTCCAGCCGGTTCTGTCCACCTGAAGCAAATGGCTTTTAGACGTCCTAAACAAAACAAACTTTGTCATAGTAACTCCCCAAGTAATTTCTGGGCTTGCATTATCTTGCTGACAAGAAATATGTGTATCAGGATTGTTGACTCAGTTGAAATGAAAATGCCTTTCTTTCTCCAATAATTTCTTGTCATTCCTGGTTTCTTGTCTTTAGGAAATGAACTGCTATTCCTGGTATAAATTGAGACACTAGGGGGAGATTTTAATAAAAAAAATTCTAATGTATTTCTGAGGATCATAGTTAATAAGTAGTAAGAAAAACGTGTGTGATGCAAACATTGAAAATTACATGCCCTCCAGAGTAAGGCTGTCATTTTACTGAAAAATGCTAACAAAACTATTTAGTAGGTGGGAGGTGTAGCACAGTGTCAGCCACCTTCTCTCAGAACGAGATAAGGTTTTCAAACATTATGAAATTAATACAGTTTCCTGGGGCTCAGGATTTGTGGATTGTGTGAAGCTTTAAAACAAAACGAAGACCCAGTGTCTGGAATAAGAGAGTGGTGTTCAGGAAAGGGAGTTGGTGGAGGGGGTCTGATGCCCACCCGCTGGCAGTGTGACCAGGTTGAAAGGGTGGATTCCTAGTAAACGTCAACCTCTGGCCAGCCCCGTGTGCTCCTGAGCCCTCCGCGTTCCTAAACTGAGGTCCAGGCAGCTCGCTCGCAAAAGCTGCTGCCTCTGGGGTGTGAGGCCAGCTTCCCTTTGAGTGAAGTCGCTGCGCCCTCTGTCTGGCCCCTGTGAGTTTTCCTGGCGGTTGCTTCACTTCCTGCCATCACAGGCAGGACAGGAGAAATTTCCTTGGATGTCCATGCTGCTGTGCCTGCTTCCCAAGAAAAAAACTCTAGCGAAGGAACAGGTTTCTTCCCTTATAAGAGTTATTTCTAGCAAGTGTCCACAGCACTATTCACAGTATAATTTGTGTGTGACAACTTAATCAGCATTTTTTGACTGTTGTTTTGAGAATTTGGAAACCTGGCTAGCAAAGGAAAAGGAGAAAAATGGAAAAGTTTGGAAACTCCGTTTTGTTATATCTCTTCCAACAGAAAGCCAGTTGTCAACAACTCTGGTCTGTTCAATTGTGCTTCTGTCACCAAGGCGTAGTAATTCACACCACTACTCCAAACTTTTTCCAAATGAAACAATGAGTTTTTATGATTTCAACATGAATAAAATTGGACATTACCTTCATATTTACTTTTCTTGGGACTTTCAGATGGATGTGGGTGAAGAAAGTCCTCCCAATAAAAGGCAGAACATTTTTCTTTGCACAGAAATTATTCCACAGCCTTCATTTGCACTACAAGTTAGGAGACTCCAGTGAGATTCCCCACGGCAGTGCAGTGTAATGCAATGTAAATGTCTGAATTAGCCTGAAGACAGATTTTGCCATCTGTCGAATGACATTTAGACTGTCCTTATGTCATCCATCTTTTCAAAGTTCATCGAAAAGTTCATTGAGTCTATCAATCAGAAACGGCCCTTCCCTCTCTCACGTGAGAGCTAAAGAAGTTACATCCTCACTGTAAGGCTTCCTGTGCATTTTCTAGCTTCCACAGTCACGGACAACTTTTTACGCTTCCCCAGGGGCCAAATTGCCCGGTTGAGGTCCACTGGTGCAGGGAGGGCTGCGGCATTTGTATGTGTGCATGTGCACATGTGTATGTGTGTGTCTGCAAGTGTGTCTATTACTGGTGATGGGAACTGGGGGATGAAGGCCACGCGTAGCCCAGAGAGCTCCCAGTGGGGTGAACTCCAAGCCACCTGATACTTTCCTAAAGAACGGTGGTTCCCGTAGGTTTCTTTCTTCCTGTTTGCCTTACGGGGAAATGTGGCTGGCCAGTGTTTTAGGACGATTAATCAGATGCTTCTTGGAGAAACTGTCCTCGCCTTGTCTGAAGGCTTCTGCTTTCTAGCTCAGCTCGTCTCCTTGGGCCCCACCTGGTCCCCGGGATTCTTGTGGAGAACAGCGACAGGGAAAGTTGATTAGAGAAGATGCATGGACACCCGTTCCCAAGCCCCCAGCCATGTTCCCAAACCACCCAGCCAGCTTTTCTCGTTCCCCCACCCCCACCCCCGGCCACTTTCCTGATCAGAGAGGGAGAGTTTGCCTCAGGAGCTCTCACTTCTCCACACTCTTGGGAGGCAGAGCCGACTCTCAGGCATTCCACAGAGAAATGGCAGTGGGGTCTCAGACCCACCATTCACCCGTGTCACAGGAGGCCAGAGCCTCCCAATCTGAGAACCACGCGTGCTGGCATCCAATGGATGCTGATGTGGGTATGAAGCTGGAAAAGGTAGCGCTAAAGAAAAGCCCTGAGGGGAGGGGATGTAGCTCAGCTGTTGAGTGCCTGCTTCCCATGTACAGGGTCCTGGGTTCAATCCCTGGTACCTCCTTAAAAAAAGAGAAAAAAAAAAGGAAAGGCCCTGAGACCACCCCGGCAGATACAGGAACTGGAGGTCCGGAAGGTGAAGTGACTCCCAAGGTCCCGCGGCAGCTGAGGGGTGGGCTTCCAGCTGGGGCCTGTCCGAATTTTCCCCTGAGCCCCCAGACCCTGGCAGACTCCAGGTGCAGAAAGGCCCTCCCTCGCTGGGACGCGTCCGAGGTCCCAGCTTTTCTCTCTGGAGCTCTTTCGGCCCAGATTCTGGGCATGCGAGGAATCCTCAGCTCTGGGCCTTCGGGAGCTGACTTCCTGATGTACCTTTGGATTGGGGAGGTGAAGGGCAGTGGGGAGCAGCGGGCACAGAGAGCGCTCTGGCTTTTCTCACAGAGCCACTCACTGCCAGCCCCAAACACAGGCCACCCGCTCTGCCAGGCATTGGGCCACATCCCGGATTCAAAGTTGCCAAAGAGCTGGCTCCTTCTGTCAAGGAGTTCCAGGTTGAGTGGCAGGGGTGGTGGGTAGAGTGTCACCAGCCCCAGGCAGGACGCTGGGCCCCTTGGGGAGGCAGAAGGCAGATGGCACAGACCTCCTCTAATGAGCCCTCCTGGAGGTGGCACCATGGGGGAGACTGTCCTTGCCTAGGGCCAGGTCGAAGGTCAGGGCAAGGGCTCCAAGGAATGTCGGGAGATGGAGGAATGAGCCCTGGAAAGGGATCAGAGCCATGGCACCTGGCATGGTGATGCTCTGAGCTTGGTGGGCAGAGAAGCTGCGGCCCGCGGAGAGGGTCCAGCTGAGAAGTTGCTTGGCCGTGGAAGCCTAGGGCTCACGACAAGAGGGAGGCCAAGTGTCCTTCAGCGTTTTCATGGACATCTTTTCCTTGTCTCTGCTCCCTGGGGGCCGGTGTCTGGGCCTCACTGGGTCTGAGGCCTGGGGCTCAGCCTTCTGGGGACACAGGACAGCAGGGACCCTTACACCCAAGTGGCTCAAACAGTGGGAACTTGGCCCCTGGGGGCCGGAGCTGGCCTGCCTTGAGGAAGCCAAATGGACAGGTCCTGGTCCAGACCAGGTACGAGGGTTGCCAGATGGAGCCAATAAAAATACTGGGTGCCCAGGTAAACTTGAACTTCAGCAAAACAAACGGGGCATATTTGTATGCAAAATTATCCTTCGTTTGTCTGTAATTCACATTTAACTGGTGTCCTGGGTTTTATCTGTCAGGCCCCCTGGCCCGCTGA
Organism: Cabassous unicinctus; assembly: GCA_029593785.1. NCBI lineage: Eukaryota > Metazoa > Chordata > Mammalia > Cingulata > Chlamyphoridae > Cabassous > Cabassous unicinctus. The sequence continues at coordinate 13,319 of JAQZBX010058201.1, forward strand.
CTCCTAGGGAAGCTCCCCAGGTTCACCCTGGGGACTGCTGAGGACCCTGGGTTGAAAGACAGGGCGGTGCTGCCAAGGTCAGCCCTCACTGACCAGCTGAGAGGCCTGGGGAGAGTCTTCACCTCTCGGCTTCTGCTTTTGGACAAGGAAAGCTTCCTTGGACCCTTTTCTAAACTCTTGGTCTATAATTTAATTTCCATGGTGTTTTAAATGGCCTGTCCATCATATTAAAGCCTATACAACATGATAGAAAACAAAACCTTCAATGAGGCTGTCAGGTTTCGGGGTCCAACATTATTTCCCAAACTGTGTTATTTGGGACAATAGAGGGTTAAACAAAATGAAACATATTTCCTTCCTGCGAAGCTATTCAAAAGCAATTTACATTATAATCAACTAGAGGGAGCTGAAAATATTCTACAGGCCCCTTTTTGAAGAAAAACTGCCTATTTACAATAAATAATGCATGTAAATTGCTAAGCTGAATGTCCAGCCCAAATTAAGGAATAAATGTTAGCTGCGATTATTACTATTATTACCGCTATTATTTTGTGAGACATTAATGTTCCCTGGAATACATTTGAGTAAGCTCTGGCTTGTCCTTTTTCTTCCAAGCTATTTTACTGATTTTTTAAAACCTGAATTAGCTGATTGTTTGACCAAAATGACTTTGTGAACTCAATCAACAAGTTTGGGCATGAATTTTTTTTTTAATTGAAGCTGAATTCACATAGCATAAAATTAACCAGTTTAAAGTGTACAATTCAGTACAGTCGTACCATTGCATAATCACCACCTCTCTCCAGCTCCAAAACATTTTCATCAGTCCAAGGGGAGACGGTGCCCCCATTACGCAGGGGTTCCTCAGCCCTCCTCCCCCCAGCCCTCCTCCCCCAGCCCCTGGCAACCACTCTTCTGCTTGAGACCTCTTGGATTTACCCCTTCTGGAGATTTCACATGAATGGAATCACACATTCCGTGACCTTTTGGGCCTGGCTTCTTTTACTTAGCATAAGGATTTTGAGGTTCATCCATGTTGCAGCACGTATCTGCATTTCATTCCTTTTATGGCTGAAAAATACTCCATTCCATGGACACATTTAGCTTATCCAGTCAGCAGTTGAAGGAGACTTGGGGTTGTGTCCACCTTTTAGCTATTGTGAATTGTGCTGCTTTGCGCTTTAGTAGACAAGGAATTGTTTGATTACTTGTTTTCCATTCCTTGGGGTTTATATCTAGGAATGGAATTGCTGGGTTATATGTTAATTCTATGTTTAACTTTTTGAGAAACCACCAAAGAACACATATACTTTTAATAGTTAGGATTCTAAGATGTGGAAGCCATGAGCCCTCTTATATACGAGAACATGGATCTTTCCACAGTCCCAAATGGTAAGAGACCCCAAATGGACAAAGGGCTGGTTTTCCATTGAGCCAGGTGTCCTCAAACCCAATGCTTCCTCGGCCCTCAGGCCTATTTGGCAATTTCAGAAATGGTCACCTGCAAGGCCAGGCATTACTACACATTTCTTAGATTTCTCAATTATACCAACGTTGCCATAAAAATTCAGTTTTGTTTTAACTACATCATTTCAAAGCCAAAAGAGACATCCCTTACGGGGGAGCAGATGATCAAACAATCATAAATGGGCCTTTTGAACATGAAACAGCCATTGGGGAATGCGCTAGGGCAGGGGCTCTTAATAAGGGGTCGATGAGTTTGAGCTGAAATTCAATAAAACATTATTCTTGTGGGGACGTGTTGGTGCGGGTGTGATATATTTGTTAAATAATACACAGTATAGTGTGGACTTAGTAAGGGGTCTGTGGTTTTCACCTGACTGGCAAAGGGGTCCATGGAATAGAAAAGGTTCAGAATGCCTGCTCTTGGGACAGTCGTTTCCCCTTCACAGGTGGAAGCCAAGGGCCTAAGGGGCCAGCCTTCTCACCTGCCTCCTGGCTGCTCTTCACACCAGCCCCTGGCGTGTCTTTGAAATGTGGATCTGATCACATCAGTCCTCCGCCCTGTTACACTCCGTTTCTTAGAAGACGATCATTTGTCCATGTCCCTGGGCCCTACAAGTTCTGGCCCAGCGCTTCTGCTCCCCCTGGCTCACCCCGTCTCCCTCTCTGTGCCCCAATTGCAGAGAATGTCCAATCCCTGTATCCTCCATGCTCCTTCCAACCCTAGGGCCTTAGCACATGCTGCTCCCTTGACCAGGGTGCTCCTCCTGCTGCACTCAGATGAGGTCAAAGGCCCACTGGGAGCACCCAGAGCCTCCTCCTTTTCCAGGCACTTGGCAGAAGAGTGGAATTATGCCATCAGGCCTGTCTCCCCTTTAGGCTGTGACCCTTTTATGGGGGAGGGTTCTCCTTTCTTTGCCAGCACACAGGTGACCTGTAATAGGAATCTGCTGAATGAGGATTTCCTGAGGGTCTCTCTGCTAGCGCAGGGTGGAGCTCAGTCCCAGGCCAGGGCTGCTTCCCGGCCACTTGCTGCCCCACAGGCATTATATGGCCAAATGGGTGTCATTGTGCCCACCTTGCTGTCAGGAGTGAGACCCAGAGGTCAGTGGCAAGGAGGACAACAGGAGCTGGGGCGCCGAACCCACCCACTCATTCATTCAGCAATGATATATGGGCCCACTTTCCTGCCAGGGATTTTCCCCTTGCATCAGACTTTAAGGAAACAGAATCACAGAAGCCTGGCATGAGTCCCTAGCACAGAAAATGGAAAAGAAAGCAGTTTACTAGCTCACATTTTGTAAGTCCAAATTTATGGTGTTTACTTATTACGAAGTCAAAGAACCAAGAAAAAAATAATTTGTTTGTGAACTCCAATGTGTTGAGATTTGGTATTTATAAAGGAGTATGCATTTTTTTAAAAATTGTAGCATTTAAAGGGTTAAAATATATTTGAATGTGAAATTTGAATCCAGTTGGATAATCTTTAGCAAACACTTAATTCACGTAAATTCAACTATAAAGTCTCAGTCAAAAATAATTTAAGAATGAAAACAGTGGGAACACCTCCCCTCACTGCTCACTCCAGACTGAGTGAAGGCATGAGACAGCCCCAAGCACAGGCCGCCTCTGGAGCACGGAGAGCGTCTTCCTGAGGAGCAGGATTCGAATCCTCGTCTGCTCAGTGCGGCACCGTGACCTGCAGTCGAGTACGTCAGCTGGCGCTCAGCCACCCAGCAATCCCTCCCAGCTCCAGAGCCAGGAGACTTGCGCTGAATTCCCGCAGGGAGAGAGGGCGTGCTGCCTCCTGGCCTCTCCCTAAGGAGGGGTGGAGCTAGTTTTTATCAGCTCTATTTTTCCTCTTTCTTTAAATTTAGCACTGTATTAATTACTGGCCCCAAATCTAGCTACTTAAAACAGCAAGGCACCTTCCTCACCTCGCACTGTTGCTGTGGCGGCTTCCCCAGGGGGAGTCTCAATACCTTTTATCTTTTATAACAAATTCTATCCATTAGAAGTGAGTCACCGAGTCCAGCCCACGCCCAAGGAGGGAAGTGAAGAATTTGTGGATATTTTAAAACTACCACGAGGACGTTAAATTCTTAAGTAAAAGAAACAAAGCTCCAGACAGGGGGCTCCAGGCTTCAGGCAGAGGGAAGGGGCTTTTCCTGACTCAGTATTCCTGAGATCCCAGCCCACAGGTGTCTGGTGCTCCACCTCCCTGGAAAGGCGGCTCTGCTTGGGGAGCCTGAGAGAAAGCTCAGGAGGCCCCGGGCTGGCAGGAGTGTCCCCTAGTTGTGGCTTGGGGACCTGAGCTGTAAGCTGACCCCCAGCCCAGGGGGCTCACTGAGGGACCAGTGATTCTGACGGGGCAGGGCCAGCCCCCGGGCTCCTGAGCTCCTGTTACCTGCTGAAGGGATAATTATAGGGTAGGGGCTCTCCAGACTCTTTGATGGAGTGTGGGAAAGGACATTTTAAGGTCAGGTAGGTAAAGAAAAAGAGGGCAGGAAAGAACAAGAGAGGGTGAGCCTGAAGGGCAAGCAGCAGAAGGCAGGTGGCCATGGAGCCAGGCTCAGCTGTCCCAACCCCGGGGTTCAAGCTCATTGCCCATTAATGAGGGGAGAGCCAGGCCTCGGAAGCCTGCGTGCTTGGGTTTTACTGAAGGAGAAAGGTAGGAGAGAAGGCCTTGAACAAGAACTGTGTGAAGGTCTGGCCCAGCCTGTTTTCCTGTGCCTAGGGCTTGAGCTCCATGTTTATCTGCAGAGCCCCTCACCGTCCTTTCCCTCCTGGGACCCCTGTAAGGGGATGTGGGGGTGATGGTTATTCCTAATTCACAGACGAGGAAGCCGAGGTACCAGGAAGTCATACATCTCAGCTCAAAGGGAAACCTGTCCTGACCACCCCGAAATTAGGACGGCCTCCCTATTACAGGAGCTCAAGCAACTTCCCAGCACCCAGCAGACTGAATAGCCCCGTGTGAACGTGCAGCGTGGGCTCGCTGCTCTCCTGCA
>JAQZBX010058202.1:0-17792 GCA_029593785.1 Cabassous unicinctus
CACCAGCGTATTTCTCATCTTGGCATCCTCCTGGCACCCCTATATTGGATAACATGAAAGGTTTCCACTGAGGAACAGAGCTGGAAAGCGTCTTGTAGGAGGTAAATGTGACTGTTTCAGCTGTCTTGCCTCTGGGATGTTAGGAGCCTGGATCTCCATTAGAGCTGCAGGCTTCTACCAGAAGGACCACAAAGACTGTCCCTCTGGCAGAAGGAGAGAACAATGGGAATTTGCAGACTCCTGGATTTTTTTACCAGGAGTTTTTCAGATGCAGTCCATTGCACCTGAGTTAGCTTCTAGTGTGCTATTGGGCCTTGGCTGAAGCAGAGGGGACCACCAATAGCAACTGGGTTCTGCTGAGACCAGAGATACCTATCATGTCCTAGGTTCTGAGTAGTCAGTGCTCTTACCCAGGCAGTGCCCAACAGCAGAGTATCATCCAGTAGAAGTGGTACATTCATGATCATAGTCACCTGGGCCCCCAGGGAATGGTATATATGCATGAGCAAGTGACAGAGGTCCCCCTCAACAATGATCCTGTTGCATTATCTGATGAGGCCCTTCCCCTTCCTGCATTGGCATCCTGGGGTCCCCTACTCAAGGATGCCTCACAATATGCTCAGAACTGGTTCATAGACGGATGGCCAAGCTGATGCCATCGGACATCCTTTGGGCAGCAGCCATGGTTTCTCCTGTCTTGAGCAGGCTATAAAGCATCTCTGGCACTGGAAAACTTTCTCAATAGGCTGAACTGTGAGCAGAACTCATAGGCCAGGAACTCTAAGACCCAAGCACCCCCATGTACTTATTTACTGACTCATGGACCATTGTCAATGACTTAGAAGTGTGATCAGTTATTAGCAGTCTGGTCAGTTTCATGAACAGAATATGAATGGAGGATCAAAGTTTCCCCATTGTGCAGAAGGGAGCTTTGGAAGCAATATTCAGTATGGAAAAGCATCATCTGTGTTACCCATATTGTTGTGCATGGCAAGGTTCTATATCATGATAAACACCTTTGGAATGACCCTGCTAATAAAGGATGCACCAAGCTGTTTTTCACACCCAACAAACTCCATAGAGAAAAGCAAAGGATGAGACTTGTCTAGAGAAGGATGACAATGAACTTATTCTTGGTGACATCAATGAAAAGCTGATTTTTCCATGGATGCTTCTGCCACTGTATGGATCCACCACCAAACTGGACATGGAAGTTCTGACATTACAAAATTATGGGCCCAGGAATGCAGAACACATCTCTTACTAAAAGACTCTGGGCCTGCCATTTACCAATGTGAAAGCTGTCAACTATAAGCCAAAGCTGTAAAGAGCATTTGGGAGCTATTTCTAGAGGGGCCACACCAGGTTGCTCAAGGCAAGTGAACTACATTGGCCCTTGTCCATAATCCCAAGGTATGTGCTATGCCTTGCTTGCAGTAGATAACTACTCAGGCTGTAGCCTTACCTTTCCAATTAATTGTGCAGATGGAAAAGTGGTTGTGCCACTCCTTTGGGTACACAAAGTACATGACCTCTGACCAAGAACTCTACTTTACTGTACAATCTACTCAACAATAGGCCAAGACTCCTCAAATTATATGGTCCTTCCACAACACCACCACCTACAAACAGTAAGCATTGTGGAGAACTTTAATGGCTACCTGGAAAAAGAGCTTCAGTGTCTATATCCTAAACACTGAACTCTCTGATTGAATATGTGCAATTGCTAACACCTCCTACTATATGTGGGTTAATACTTCATGGTAGGTGGAACATCTGGTGACTAAAATCCAAAGGCAAGCCCACTGACTGAAAAGTGTTCAAACAGATTCTGTGTGAATGTTTTGCTAAGGAAGAGGCAGAAACTCCAAATGCTATGCAAAGGCAAATTTATTTAATCTAATAAGTTTCAGGTAAATGATTATAACAATCAAGCAATCACAGAAAAGAAGAGTAATCAATTAAATGACATAGAAAAGAATGAAATTATATACAACCACTCACCAAATCAGAGGAAAACTCAACATTTGAACTCTCATGTGGCTGGGGAGCCCCTTTGCAGCCAATCAGAGTCCTGACTGGAAAAACCGTCCCAGGAAGAACGTCCCCTTTGGGGTGAGGCTCCAACTGGCAGCTTGGGGACCATCCCTTTTCAGGGGTTCTGAACCTCAGAACTCCAATGAGTCTTGCAACTTGTGAGGAAGACCTCATCGAAAGTAACCAAATCCATGGGGCGGGGGGGTGGGGCAGAGACAGGGGCATGGCCAGCCCTCCACAGGAGAGACACAGTGTCTCCAGGGGTCTTTTTTATATTCTATTTATGGTACACTGAACAGAAACATAAAGGTTTTTAGCTTTTAGTTTTACAGGGGATACAAACAGGATGTTTAAATATCACGTCTGGTGACTTGTTCCTTTTAAACATTTTTTGGGGGTAATAGATGACGAGTTTGCCTGTGTAGTAGCGTTATAACATTCCAAAGGACAAAAGACAAGTTAATCATTCACAATTCTAGGCTAAAACAGCAAAGACTATTGATTAGAAAGCTTATGAATTCACAATTCTTAAAAATAATTTTCTTATAGTAGTACATCAGTGAAACCTCTTCAGTTGTCTTCCAGGAGGTATGTAGCATGGAGAATACCATTGATACAGACAGGCCTGATCACTCTCCTTGGAGAAATTGTAGATATAGATGAAGCCCTCTTAATGTACTGTAGGCACAAATGTACTATACTGGTGTTCCCAAACCTTTTCTGTCAACACTGTTTAGAGCCATGGGCCCTCAAGCCCGACCTGTATAACACCTCCAATTCCAAGGTAGGAGGTAGGTTTATGTTGTGGAAGCTAACGCAGAAGTGTCAGTGTAAAAGTTTGAATTTTGTGAATCTCAAAAAACAAAAGATTATGTTTTAAACTAATCCATTCCATTTGACTGGATTACATCAGTGGGGCATGATTCATATTGATTCTCCTCCCTCTTGCTGGGTCTGATATAAAAGGAGACACAGAGAGACAGACAGACACTGGAAAAGGAAGCTGGCAATTTGCTTCTGCAATGTGAGAGGACTACAGAAATGAGGCTGAAAAATGCTGGGCCCACAGAGCAGCTCAAGAGGACACCAGCCATGCTATATGCCTGATATTAATAGATTACAGCTAAACTTGAGAAGAGAGTGTTGAGAAGAGAGTGGAACAGCCGAGACTGATATAGGAGGCCCAGAAAGAGACAATCTCTATTCCTGGTTGTCCTCAGCTGAGCTCAAACTGTGACAGAGTTGGTGGCCATCTTTCTTCACCACATGGTAACAACACCAGAATCAACAGTAGCCGACTTTGGTGAGAAAGATTCCCTGCTGATGCCTTGGATCTGGACATTTCATGGCTTTGGAACTGTAAGCTTTTACCTCTAATAACTTGCCATTATAAAAGCCATCAAATTTCTGGTACTTGGTATCTACAGCCCTTTGGCAAACTAAAACACTAGGTTAGTCCTGGTAAAGAAGACAAAGTTTGAACTGCTGGGTGTGTTACAGGCACACATTTAGCCATCATCTCTAATCCCTCATCTCCCAACAACTGCCTTTCTATTGTGAACGGATGTTTCAGTCTGTTTCCCTACACAAATTGGGGGAGATATTAGGTCTAATGAAAAGGCCCAACTAGACCTTAAACCCAGAAACCAGGAATAAGCAGCCTCAGATGATGATCAGGACAGGAATTCACATTGACAGGGCCCCCTCCCACTGTGGTGGATAAATACTCAACACTCAAAGAGCACAGTGTCTTTCCTCTCTGACACAATGTAGGGCATGCAGAGCTGCCATCCACTCACCCTGACTTGAGTAGTTTGGCGTTCCTGGGAGGCCATTCGTAATGTAATCTCTCCCCCTACCCTTTGGGCTCTCTGTGCTATGGAAGTAATGAAGTGGTCATTCGCTGAAAGTTTCTGCTGTGCCTGAGCCTGTGTTCCCATGACACACCATATAGTAACTCACAACACAATTACCACTGATCTATCATAAGTTTATCAAATGATGTACTGTTTCATGTAACAAAATTTTTTCTCTATTATGCCTTCAGTACTATTAATGTACACAATCATTGTTATGCAAATATTACAGTTAAAACAGCAGTGACCTCATCAACATGGCAACATAAGACAACCCTGGTTAATTCTCTTCTCAGAAATAACTTAAAAAAGGGAAAATCCCACTTGCTTTGAAGTCTGGAAGATGACAGATACTAGAGAAGACTCCACAAAAGCTGAATCAAATAAAATAAAAAAAAACAAAAAACACCAAAACCATAGTAAATCTGTCTCAGACCTGCCAGTCTGGACCCTCCCTCTCGCTCAGTCCTGCACAGCTGAAGAGTCATACAGAAGCAGTACATCCCAGGTACTTTCTGCCATGGATGCATACCATAGAGCCACTCAAGAAGTGAATTAGAACTCTATGCATATCCAGGCACAAGGAGCCAAGTCTGCAGAGACCCAGCGTGCAGCACAAGTGATTGACTACCACATATATACAAAAAGGACTGCAGGAAATAAAAGAGGCCATGGCAGATCTGTTGGTAAGCAATGAATCCTCTCAGCCCAGACTCTGATTGCTGGAGGACCTAAATGAAAAATCTTTCTTTTTGGATTGACCTAATTTGGCTTACCCAGGGTGAAAAACCTTAAGAGGAATAAAACTGGAGGCAGAAAATCCTCATGATGAAAAAAAAAGGTACAGGGAGAACTGAACTGCTGTAAGACAGGAAGGATCATAAAACTGCAAAGTGCAATAAAAAGAGATACTATGTCAGGAAGAGAAGTAAACAAGTCATAGGAGATGGGGAGAAAATTCTGCATAGTAAGAAACAGAACAGATCAGGATTCCTAGAGAAGGTACAGAGGAAAGGAAGCTTTCTCCTGGAGGGGAAACAATTGGACATAAAAGGGCAATCATAAAAGCTTTAACACATATCCCGGGAGGAATCAGAAACAGAAGATGTGAGAAACCTGAACAGTTAAATATGGGCCACTATAGAGGTCTAGTTTAAGTTGGACCAAGCATCAAAGAAGAACCTTAACACAAAGCCAATCTATGATAAAACCCCAGGCAAGAGAGAGAAACTCATCTTTAGAGTTAACAAATCAAATTAATTAGATGCATATACATCAGCAAAAATTTACAAGCCATACTAAAAAAGAGAAAGATATGGCTCAATCAAAGGAAAAAAATGAACACTTCAGAGGAGACACAGACTTTTGAACAACTAATCAAAGAAATTAAAACAAGTCTCTTAATTCAACTCAAGGAGATGAATGAAAATATAGACAGAAAACTAATTGTGGCTATAGAGATAAAGGATATTAAGCAGACAATTAGTGAGCAAAAATGAATATGGAAGTTTAAAAAAGAAATATAATAGAAATTATGGGATGAAAACAAATAATGAAGATTAAAAATACACTAGAGGAAGGTAGCCAGTCCGGCAGCCCCATGGAGCCACCATAGCTGCCCGCCGCTCTCAGGCCAATGTGTCAATCACTCTCTCCAAGCTGCCATTATGGCTGACATGGAAGACAATGAGAAGCCAGGCACCCTCTGCTCTCCCTCCAGGAGCAAAGGCTCCAAGTTGGGGGGTGATAAAATGTTTTCCCTCAAGAAGTGGAACGTGGTGGCCATGTGGAGCTGGGACATGGAGTGTGATACATGTGCCATTGGCACTGTCCAGGCATTGGAAGCCTTTCTTAGATGTCAAGCGAAAGCAAACAAAAGGATTGTGTTGTAGTCTGGGAAAAATGTAATCAGTCCTTCCACAATTGCTGCATGTCTCCGTGGATGAAACAAAATAATTATTGCTCTCTCTGCCAGCAAGATTGGATGGTCCAAAGAATCACCAAATAAAAGTGGTGCAAGACTTTTTAGTGTGTTTGTTTGTAGCCCTGGGTGATCTTGTTATCAGCAAGTGCTCTACAAAGGCTTGAACAATCCAGGTGTCCTGACTTGTCTTTGGTGGACCCCAGAAAATTATATACTTAAGCTAACCCATTCTTGTGCCTGTAAACATTGTAGATGGGGCATTTTGATTAGATTCCATTGATGGACATTTAATAAGATCTTTTTTGATTAGATTGCTTTAGGTCCTTTGATTGGACTATGTCAGTGAGGCATGACCTAAGTTAGGTCTCTGCTCTCTTGTTGGGGCCTTATATAAGTGGATTTAAATTATACAAAACATCCTTTCTGACCACAATGGAAAGAAACTGTAAAGAATAGCAATCTAAACCTAAGGAAAGCGGAAGGAAAGAAATAATAAAAATTAGAAATAAATTAAATAGAGAATAAAAACAACATAGACCATTAACAATACCAAAATTTTATTCTTCGAAAATAACAACAAAATTGATGAATGTTTAGCCAGACTGACAAATAAAAAGAGAGGACACAAATTAATAAAATCTGAAATTAGAAGAGGAGCATTTCTACTGACCCCACAGAAATAAAAAAGTAACATAAGAGCATACTATGAAAGCTGTATTCCGACAAAATAGAAATACAGATGAAACAGATAAGTTTCTGGAAACACAGAACTTATACTGAATCAAGAAGAAATAGAATATCTCAACAGACCAAATACAAAAAGATTGAATCAGTTATCACAAACCTCCCCAAAAAGAAGCCCGGGACCAAATGGCCTCACAAGTGAATTCTACCAAACATTCCAAAAAGAATTCGTACCAATCCTCCTCAATCTCTTTCAAAATAATGAAGATGAGGGAACACTACCTAACTCAATCTATGAGGCCAACATCACCCTAATATCTAAGCCAAATAAAGATACTATAAGAAAATAAAATTACAGGCAAGTTACTCTTATAAATATATAGATGCAAAAATACTCAAATTCTAGCAAATAAAATCCAACAGCACATTGAAATATTTATACACCATGATCAAGTGGGATTTATCCCAGTTATGCAAGGGTTGTTCAACATAAGAAAATCAATTAATATAATGCAACACTAACAGAACGAAGAGAAAGAAAAAACATCATGTGATCATCTCAATTAATGTAGATAAGGCATTTAACAAAATCCAACATCCTTTCTTGACAAAAAAGAAACTTAGAAAAATATAGAAGGAAACTTCCTCAAGATGATAAAAGGCATATATGAAAAATCTACTGCTAGCATCACACTTAATGATGAAAGACTGAAAGCTTTCCCTCTAAGATCTCAAAAAATCCAAGGATGTCAACTACCATAATTGTTATTCAACACTGAACTGGAAGTTTTAACCAGAGCAGTTAGATAAGAAAAATAAACTTTACAACAAAATTGGAAATGAAGAAGTAAAACTTGAAGACCTGTTGAGTGAAATAAGTGAGACACCAAACCACAAATATTGAATATCTTCATCGGCAAGCAAAACAATTCCTTTCCTCTGCCTTATCATACCTACATCTCCTCTCATCCTGATGCAGTCAGAGTGGGCATCAATCCACATCCCTCAAGATTGAGGAGTGAACAAAATTAAGGGGAGTGTAATCACAGACCAAAGCAGATAGAGTGTCATTGTAGTTATAATCTTATATTAATGGAATAACTTGTAAACATTGATATAAAAATAAAATAAAAAAGAACAAATATTGTATGATTTCACTGATAAGAAATAATTATCTAATCAAACATATGGAGTCAGAATCTAGAGTATAGGTTAGCAGGAGATGGGTTGGGATTAGGTAATGGGGATTTAATGTTTGAGTTGTACAGAGGTTTATATGGGTTGATTGTAAAGTTTTGTTAGTGGTTGGTGGTGATGGTAGCACAACATTGTGAACATATTTAACAGCACTGAACCACATCTGTGAATGTGGTTAAAAGGAAAAATTTTAGATTGTACATATGTTATTAGAATAAAAATTTTAAAAACAACAACAAAAGTCTGTACAACACAAACAGTAAACCCTATTGTAAATGGTGTTAATAGTTTAGTTGATAGAAAAATAGTTCAAAATATTAGTTAATAGTACAATTTTCATTAAAAGTACAATTATTAAAATGTTCTTTTATGAATTGAATAAATATACCAAACTAATGGAAATTGTTAATAATAGTGTGGTAGATGGGAACTCTGTATTTTATGTATTGCATTCATGACTTTTCTGTAAACTTACAACATCTCTAATAAAATAAAAATAAAATATCACCTGTGTACAATATATTTTGACATACCAGGAATTAACCCCAAAGTTGTATAAACATTTCTGAAAAGTTTATTCAGAATAAACTTGCGTGAGTGTGTCTGTTTTTCTGCATCCTCACTAATACATGATGCTATCAGACTTTTTAATTTTAAATTTTTTTGGGGGGTGTAGGCATATCTCATTATTATTTTAATTTGAATTTCCCTACTTATTAATCATTCTATCACATATTTTGTGCTTATTTATCATTCATATATCTTCTTTGTTGAAGTATCCAAAAACTCTATTTCATGAATGAGTCTCCTTTCTACTGAGTTTTAAGTTTTCTGCCAATTTTATATATTTTCTATAAATGGCACCTGCACATATTTATACTTTGTAAATAAAATCTACAAGTTGTGATTGCCTCTTCAATTTGTTAAGACTGTCTTTTGTAAAGGAATTTTGTTTTTAAAATTGATGTTTATTTATCTTTTTAAAAATATTGCTCAAGAATTTTGTGCCCTATTGTAATCTTGCCTAACTCAACGTCACATGTTTTTTCTTTCTTATTTACTATGTTTTCTTCTGCAATGCTTCAAGTTTAGCCATTTAAAGTAGAGTTACCATATATGCACCTGCTCACCCACAAAATTTCCTCTGTTATTAACAGTTTGCATTAGTGTGATACCTTTCTTACAATTGATAAAACAATATTATTATAATCTTAATAATAACTACAGTACACAGTTTTCATTAGGGCTCACTCTTTGTGTTGAATAGTTCTATGTTTTCGTTTTTGTTTTTACTCTGGTTACAGATACACAACCGAAATTTTCCCTTTTTATCCACTTTAGGATATACAATTCAATGGTGCTAATTATATGCACAGTGTTGTGCCACCATTACCACCACACATTATCAAAACATTCCCTTACCCCAAACAGAAACTTTCTACCAATTATGCATTAACTCTCCATTCCCCATCCCCACCTGGTCCCAGGTAACCTAAATTCTAATTTCTAAGTGAAAATTCCACATTCTAATTATTTCACATAAGTGATATCATACAATATTTGCCCTTTTTCTGGCTTATTTCATTCAGCATGATATCTTTAAAATTGCCTATGTTTTGCATGAATCAGAACTTCATTCCTTTTTTTTTCATATACTAAACTTTATTTTTAGAAAAGTTTTGGATTACATAAAATTTACTTCAAAAGTGTAGAGGACACAGAATGTCCTTCCATTTTTTTAAGTCTTCTTCGGTTTCTTTTAGTAATCTTTTGTAGTTTTCCGAATACAAGTCCTTTATATCCTTGGTTAAGTTTATTCCTAAATATTTGATTCTTTTAGCTGCTATTACAATAAAGAGACAAACTATACAATTGAAAAATGGGCAAAAGACTTGAAAAGACAATTGTTCAAAAAAGTAATACAAATGGTGAAGAAGCACATGAAAAAATGTTCAACATCACTAGCAATTAGGGAAATGCAAATTAAAACTACAATGAATTATCATTTCACACCTATTAGATTGGCCACTATTAAAAAGCTGGAGAACTGTAATTGTTGGAGAGGATTTGGTGAGATAGGAACGCTTATTCACTGTTGCTGGGAATGTAGAATGGTACAGCCACTGTGGAATATTCTTTGGCAGTTCCTAAGGAAATTGAATATACACCTGACATGGGCTCCAGTATATACCCAGAAGAAATGAAAGCAGTGACACAAAGAGACATCTTCACTCCGATGTTCATAGCAGCATTATTCACGATAGCCAAAATTTGGAAACAACCCAGATGTCCACCAACAATTTGGATAAACAAATTGTGGTGTATACACACAATGGATTATACGGCATTAAGAAGAAATGAAGTTTCTTCTTCATTAAGGTTCATAAGTACAAGCATTAATATCAAAGGCTTTGCATATTTGTCTTTTTTCCTTTTATCAAGCACAGTTTATGTACTCTGGAGATTCTTGGCACTCTATTTGAGAATATAGCAGGACTCCCCAGGATGGGAGTTTAATATTAGTTCGTTATTGTGTGGGTCTCCACCAACTGAAACACCACCCTATGACCACATGAACACATTCACTTTGGATAGATGCAAGCCCCAGGTCTTCCCTTCCATACATATCCTCCCATTACCGACACCCTGCCCTAGTGTCCCTTCCCTGCTATAGATAATGAAAGAACAATTGTATTCTCAACAACAGTGCACATCTTCCCCAGAGTTCACCTGTTCCTTCCTCCTGCCCTCCTCTCCAGCTCCATGGATGGCCCAACCGATTCTCCCAAATGCACTCACACTGCTGCACCATCATCCCCATCTACTGCTAAACTGTCACCATCCACTTTATCATAGATTCTGCCCAGATTGATCATCAGCTTACCACTCTCTACTCTCTTTCTATATCCTGGCAATCTATCTTCCAGACTCTACCTTTGTGAGTCTGCTCAATGTCTTTGGTTCATATCAGTGAGATCATGCAGTATAAGTTCTTTAGTGACTGAGTGACTGGATTATTTCACTCAACATAAGGGCTTCAAGGTTCATCTGTGTTGTCACATGTGTCAATACTTCATCTCTTCTTACAGCTGAGTAATAGTCTATCATATGTATATACCACATTTTATTTATCCATCCATTCATCCATTGATGGACAGGTGGGCTGCACCCTTTATCAACCTAAGGCTTCTTAGTTTTCTGAATGTTTTTTACAATAAGTGCTGCTTATTTTAAGATTTTGCTTCCCCCCCTTCTTTGTTATGTGTCTAATCATTTTTTGTTATAAAACTGTCATTTTTCCCATTGAATTACTTTGGTATCCTTAAGCCTGGAGGTATTTTGAAAGAAGGAGATGAAGGCTGGGAAGCAGATGTAGAGGTATTTTTGTCCTTTCCTTGCCTCTCCAGCTCAAATTCTCACATAAAAAAAAAAAAAAATGTTAAAAGGAACTCAGAGAACTGAGAGGCTTTGCCTTATTTCTTATTGCTGTTATGCGGGGAAACCTCCTCAATGTTGACCATGAAATGACTTGGCGATGTCTAGTAATTAATCATAGAGAAAGCTTACATTACTTTTACAGACACCCTCCTACCAAAGAGCTTTTTTGGTTGAATTAAGGGCATATGAGAGGCATCTAATCTCTTGCTCTCCTTCCTAATCAGTACATTAATAACCACAAGTTCACATTATTTCCCAGGAGAATATTATAAAAGCCAAAGCTTCTCTCTTAGCCTGAAAAATGCTTGATTAATTTTGGGACTTATAGCCATGATCCCATTAAAGTAAATAGTAAAATAATTAGCCCAAAAGGTATAAATTATGATTTCAGTGAGGGCAATTATCCTTTCTTCTGCTGTTATTGAAGGGAATGTATGCAACTGGGTAGGGTGAAGTACACTTCAATTGTCATGGGCCAGTGAGAAATATCAGGTTTTTATTCCCATGAAACTTAATGTTGAGTAACTACACTTGAGAAACAAGCTATCTAAACTTTTTTTTAAGAACAGAATAGTATGTTTTTATAATATTCTTTAACTAAAACAAAATACTTTAAATTTGGGAATTATGATTTGAATCTTAAGGGTGGTTAAATTATTGTAATCAATAAGTGATACATCAAAAGTATAAATTTAAAATGAATTTTAACTTAATATGTGTGTACAGCATAACAGAAAAAAAAAAAAGGAAAATGTCCCTTCTACATTCATAGTCTTCTTTAAACAACAAATTATAAAGTTGCTATAGAAATATATAGCTGATCCTGTTCAGTTTAGGTTTACCAAGTAGTATAGCTCCAAAATCATGTAAAGTCATTCTTTGAAGTTAAAAATATTTTCACCACGTGTTTGCTTTCAGTCTTCTAATTTCAAGCATTAACCTCTAAAATATCTTTAACATGGAACTAAAGCTATCTGTGTAAACTGGAACATATTTTATCCTATATATTAAAAATAACAATCTTAGAGATTGCCATTATGAAAGATAGTTAGAATTTATCTGTATTCTCTACCTGATTCCTTATACACATTTTAATCCATCTGAATTTCTCTTGGACATATTCCTATAACCTTCCATGTAGGTATTTGAAAGTTCCCCAAAACAATTCTTGATCATAGTTTTGAATTCTTCAAATGTGTTTAAATACACAGTTTAATGGGTGTTTCATGGCATTCTTTACAAGCATCATTCTATATTTTCTCTAATTTCTTATCAAAGTTCATATTTACTTGCTTCAAATTCCTGCCCAGACATTCACCAGAATCTTCATGTTGTCTCTTTCATATGCCACTTATTTAATAAGAAATAATATTGGTTGCATTTTAAAAAAGAGTTTGTGGATTCTATAGATTATTACATTAAATATTCAATAATATTTAACACATAATATTAACATTTTAACTCTAAAGTGTTAAATGTCTTCTGTTATTCAATTCATTTATTCTAGCAATATATTCAAAAGTTTGATTAGCTTAACCTAAACTTAACTTATGAAATACTGATATAAAGAGGTCAAAGAAATAAATAGCATGTGTTCCACTTTTGACAAATCAGCACATTCCTAGTAATACATCTCATCTGTACTTTTTATCTATTCATTAATATGTAAGCAGAAATTCACTATTTTTCCTATGTTAATGCTTCTAAAAATAAGATCCAACTTACAATCAATGTTTATAACTAGTGGAATGTTTCTTTATCTGAAAATATGTTATTAAACTATTCCTTTTCTTATGATTAATATTATCTTAGAATCAAGATCATATAGACCTAAGACAGGGATTCTTAAACTTTTTGTTCCATGGACCCCTTTGCCAATCAGGTGAAAATCACGGACCCCTTACTAAGTCTACACTATATTGTATATTATTTAATAAATTTATCACACCTGTACCAGCATGTCCCACAAGAATGTTTTTTTTTTTTTATTTCAATTCAACCTCATGGACCCCATTTGAGAAGCCCTGACCTAAGATATCTAATAAGTTCAAAAAGTCATATTTTCAAATCTTTAGCATCTATCACTGCACATTAAGCAGATGCTCTCATTTAGCTGTAGGGTTCCCATATGATCATATTTTCTTGGTTATTAATACAGAGGAAGTATAGGATATCATAATGCTTTAGTGTGGCAGTTGTGGAACCAGATTGGAATAAAAACCAAGGTCTGGAACATGCTTGCTGTGAGATCTTAGACAAGTTATTTAGCCTCTCTGGCCTGATTTATTTATCTGTTAAATGAAGATGGTATCTATATAGTGGATTCTTATGAGGATGAAATCATTCAATTCATGTAAAGTCCTTAGAACAGCACCTGAAACATAGAAATCACACTATCATTGCAAATATAAGCTCTCTTTAGAACGAAAGTTGTGGTTTCTTCTGTTTATTTCCATTATGATGGCATTTTCTAATGGGGTTCTTTGGAGACATAAAATTCTATGGAAGCTTTGCATGTGTACTCAGTTCATATGTCAATACTGATTTTCTAATCCTAAGTTCATCATTAAAGAGACTCTGCTGTCATTGGCTAAACCTTAAAAACAGCTTCATTTAAATGAAATTCAGAATAAGTTACATAAAAACCAAAACAAACAAAAAAAAAAATCAAAGTTACTGTATAAATCAATCAGATAGATTTATAAACAGTAGGGCAGAAAATCAAAACATGTCTCCTACTTATTCTTGATTCTAAGGAAAAGTAGAAAATGCTGGTTTACATATTTGCTTTGTGTTTATACATTATGGGCGAGTTGCTACAATAGTAATGTCATTGTGGGAACAGAGGTATAAAACACAAC
Source organism: Cabassous unicinctus (assembly GCA_029593785.1). NCBI lineage: Eukaryota > Metazoa > Chordata > Mammalia > Cingulata > Chlamyphoridae > Cabassous > Cabassous unicinctus. The sequence goes on from JAQZBX010058202.1 coordinate 13,998, forward strand.
AGAAACTTTCAGCAAATGATCGCTTTATTACTTGCACAGCATAAAAAGATCAGAAGAGTAAATGAGTTCTTTGCTTCTTACAAAACACAAAGAGTCCAAAGAACAGGGGAAGAAATCCAATCAGGGCTGGTCTTCCAAGGTGGCTAAAACTGCTTGGGTCAGGGTCAGGAGATGGCAGCTCCACATGCCCCACTTTGCTCTGAAAAAGAGAGACAGTTTTTATGTGCCTTGGGAAAAGGGAACTTTGCCACTGAGAATTCCTGCCTTGATTAGCATCTGGGGCTGCTTGTACCTAGTGCCTGGGTATAAGGTCTGACAGGGTCTTTTCATCAGAATGAACATCTCCCCCAGAATGGCATGCAATAGAAAAAGAGGTGGGGGTAGCTGAAGGCCAAAGGATGGCCACTTAGTGTGTGTTTGTGACTTCCCTTAAGAAGGAGGTGGAAGTAGATGAGGTCTTGGCAATGGTCACTTAACAGATGACTGTGAATTCTCTAACAAATATATGTTACATATATATTTGCATATGAACCATAAGTGACTACACACACACACATATATAAATATATATAACAACTATTGTTTAAAATTAAACACCAATTCACACTTCAGATTAAAGATATTATCAAAAATTCTCATTACTTCCCACTACTTTTACAAGTGCACACTATCTTCAAGGTCTGTCTCTTTTGCTAAAAGAAGAAAAGGGGCCACGTTCATGAATGAGCACTCCTCAAATGCCATAATTAACTTAAGTCAAGGGAACACTTACAATAGATATCATGAAAAGATGAGTGACTTGCTGGTATTGTCCTATTCTTCATGCCAATTTGAAATTATATCAGCAGGAAGACATTATATTGATCAAGAATTTTGAGAGAAGATATTATCATTTATGTCTTCATCCAAAAAGTGGGCATGACTTCATACCTTAAGGGAAAATAAAGGAGAAAATAATACTTTTAATTCTGGGAGATTTAGAATTAGAATACAAAAATAAATTGAATATCCCAAAATCCATTGAATCCCTATTTTGTTGAAATGAATATGTCAAGCCATATTAGATTCTCCAATTCATCACAATTACAAGAATAATAAAAGAATTAAATCACTAAAAGTGGATATGGCATGCAATACTTTGCAGTAATTATTGTCTCTATCATAAACGTGGTTGCAATATTTTGAGGGAAACAAACCATGCACATATTATACCTTTAGAGAAGAATATGTAGATAGGTATAATCAAGGGGTAGATAACAATTCTGGATATTGATTACATTTTAAAAACTAGGAATCATAATTAAAAAGTTTTCTCACTTTTTTCATGAGATATTGTATATTATAATACTTGAGTACAAAGATGATGCATGTCAGTAAAATCAAATAAATTTTCTGAATGACTTTAAATGCTGATGCAAGATTTTTAAAGTATAAATTAATACTTTGATCAATGATTAAATTTTACTTCTAGACTAAGAAAGGAATCGTTGGCTATTCATTGTACTTTTTATGTAACATGTCTGATGAATGAACTAAAATAATATTATCCTGTATACTTCTTAATTGATTTTCAAGTAGAGAAATATATTCTGCATATTTTTGACGGAAAGTATAACAGACTAGATGTCAAAGACTATACATTTCTATCATACCATCTCTAGTTTTTTTAGAAAAGTCACTATTCTGCTGGATTCTCATTAGAATGATTTGTAAATAGAGTCTCACATTAGATTATCTCAGAAAGTTTTTTTAAACTATAGATAAACTATCAGAAATACTCAGTGGATTTTCAAATTTACTGGATACAATGTTTTAGAAAAAAATGTTTTGCTTTATATTAACAAAGCAGTTAGAAAGTAAAAATTTTAAAATATACTTTTTACAATAACATCAAACATATCAAAATACTTGGAAATAATTCTAATAGAAGATGTACAGTTCTTTCTATGCAACACATAACACCCTAACATGCATGCACATATGCATGGATGCACATACATACATGCAGATGTACACACACAAAAATATTGACAAACAGAAATTAAATAATTACTAAATAAATGGAAGAAATCAACATTTGTATGAATTATAAAAGTCACTTCTCAATTGTATCTAAAAGCTAAACTCAAATTCAAATCCTAACAAAAATTCCAGAAGAATTTCTAAAATTGAAATTAATAAATTAATTCTAAAATATGCATGGAAAGCAATAGTCACAATAGCCCATTCACCTTTCTAGAAGACAAATCTGAAGGATTTGTACTTTCAGATTATAGAAATTGAAACTGTGTGGTGTTAGTGTAAGATATGCAAACAGACCAGTGGAAAATAATTGAGAGTTTAGAAACAGACCGACATATAAATGATGTTATGATAATTACAAAATCATCATAACATCTATATATAAGGTAAAGAGCAGTTCTGGGTTAATTAAAGGTACATTTGATTCTTTTATATTTACCCCTAACTGCCAAAGTACACATAAATTAGTGCTCTAAATGTGAGAGCTGAAATAAAGCTTTTAAAAGAATATATAAAATTGATAATTAGACTGTAGCCAAATTAAGAACTATTTTTAAAGAATACCAAGAGACGTAAAATGTAAGCCACAGAGTAATAAAAGTTATTTCTAATACAAATATTGAAGAAGTATTTGTATATATAATATAGAAAATATTCTTACAAATCAGTAATTTGAGAAAAATTGCAGACAAACTGAGTGAAAAGTGGTTCAACTTCTTAAACTGACATTTCACAAGAGGTTTGCCAATACCCAATACACACATGAGAAAGACCTCAACATTATTAGTCATAAGAAAAATGTAAATTTAAATTATAATAACATAATCTACACACATTAACATGGCTAACATAAATCATACCATTCTAAGGTTTTGTTTTGTTTTTAATTAAGACTGTGGAGCAACTAGAACACCCATACACTTCTGGTGAGCGTATGAATTGGAAGCAACCCTTGGAAAACTGCTTTGAGTCATCACTATGAACTAGTAATTCCAATCTTAGACACGTACACAAAGACATACATATGATTTCCTAAAGTACATGCACAAGAATTCTATAGCAGTAAAATATATAACAGTAAAAAAATGAAACTTTCCAAAAAGGAACAAAATGTATACTAAATTATGCTATCTCATATACTAGATTATGCAAAAACAATGAAAATGAACAAATTATTGATATATACAACATTTCTGAATATAATATGCTGATAGAAAGCCATGTACAAAAGAGTTTATGGTATTTGTTCTCATTTATAGAAAGGTTTACACAACCATTGATGCCAAAATGGATTTTTCATACAATATTTTCATGCAACGTTCATGTATTTATTTAATCTGGCAGGTTTTGGGAAATAAGGGTGGAAGTATTTTGTTTCATAAAGTTACAGAATAAACACAAACAATGGTTTGACCAAATTCTATAACCCAGTATTCAATTTTCATTCTCTCCCATGTTTCTAAAACATCCATTAAAATACTTAATGATTTTTTGTAAATTAAATTTCTTCCCAACATTCATGTAAAGAGCTTTAGCAGCACAAACCAGAATGCAAAAATTAGTTGGTGATTTATGTAAACTACAAAATAGCATGCTTTCTAAATTAGGCTACCAGTCTCTAATGTAAACATATTAAAATGCTGAAAAAGAATTCATTTTGCTCAGTTGAATGAAAAGAACACAGTAACTATATTTTGTATACAATTCCTACTCTTTCAAAGAATAGATAATTCCTTAGAAAGAAATGTCATCTGAAGATATAGTAAATTCAGC
>JAQZBX010058203.1:0-17790 GCA_029593785.1 Cabassous unicinctus
AAAGTGGCAGGATACAAGATCAACATGCAAAAATCAGTAGTGTTTCTATACACTAGTAATGAGCAAGCTGAGGAGGAAATTAAGAAAAAAATTCCATTTACAATAGCAACAAAAAGACTCAAATATCTAGGAATTAATTTAACCAGGAATGTAAAGGATCTATATTCAGAAAATTTTTTTAGCATTTCAGAGCTCTCCTCATGACTCCTCTTTGGTGTTGCATGTGTACATACAGACAATAGAATTCCTTTAGGGATTTAGAGGATGAAAGTGGCATGTGTGCTGTAATTTTGCATTACTCAGTGAGAAAAAAATGTAAGAGAAAAGTACAAGCAAATACCATCAGACAACTACACATAGAGGAGTTTGGCTTCTATTTGTATTTTTTCAGATTCACTTGAAAAGCAGTGGAAGATACAGAAAAATCATTTTATCACTTTGCCTTTTTTTACCAAATCACTTTGTCCTTTTCCTTTGTTCTGACATTGTCATTGCCATTTCAAAATGTTTTACTAAAATTTACAAAAGTCAAACTGTATATGCCTTGTAAGGAACTATGAATACAATTTTATATTTTGTGAGTTTAAATAGCATTTAAATTTCTAGTCATGTGTTTTTAATTATATACTAAACTTCTTCTAGCCTAACACTTCAACAATTCCCATATTTCATGTTTGTGCTACAGCCCAGGCTTTTTCAGATCCATATAGTCTGACTTGGGAGCAAAGGAAGGACATATATATTCTCCAAGAAACTTGAGAAGTGTGTGTGTGTGTGTGTGTGTGTGTGTGTGTATGTGTGTGAGAGAGAGAGAGAGAGAGAGAGAGAGAGAAGACTTTATTTTGCTCACTATGTAATATAACTGTCATAGTAAACTAGTAATGTATTATTCTATCCTGAATAAATAATGATTCTACACTTGACAACATATTATCATCCCCCATTGTGTACATTTAATGTGGTGATTACATGGCAAAGTGACTGATTATAGAAGTCTTAACATCTTAGATGTTTTTAGTATAATATGAAATAGTTAATATGATATCCATTTTACTTCAAATGGCTTATATCTTTAAGAGTACATGTAGGGGAAGCAGCTTTTAATTCTATCAGAGTAAAGTTGAATAAGGCATAGCATTTTGTGAATACTTAAGTTAATTCTACATTACTTGCATATGTGGGAGCTTTTATCACTCCCTCCTCTGGGCTTCCACAGTACCCCCGGCATATTTCTATCCTTTGAAGGTATCAGACTGAATTTCACTGTGGAGCTGGAACTTACTTATTTTTGTATCTTAATTGCTTTGTATAGTATTGACATATAGGACATGCATAATGCATTTTTGCTGAATAAATGTATATGTTTAATAATTCAGATTTAAGGATAATTTTGTATTCATTTGATAATGAAACAACTTAACCCACTGAAAATACCAGCTTTTCTCAGTCTTTTTACAGTAGCAGGGGAGCAGATGTAGTTCAAGTGGTTGAGCACCTGCTTCCCCTGTATGAATTCAATCCCCGTACCTCCTAAAAACAAACAAACAGGAAAACTAACTCTCACTGGGGAGCAGATGTAACTTAGTGGTTAATCACCTCCTCCCCATGTGCAAGGTCCTGGGTTCATTCCCCGGTACTTCAAAACAAACAAACAAACAAACAAACAAACAAAAATAGTACATTAAGTATGAAGTACATCTGATAAGGTTAATAGTATGGGCTCCTGACACAGATTCCTGAGTTTAAATCTTCATTTGCCACTTACAAGTTGTATGACTTTGGGCAAGTTATCTAACTTTTCTCCTTCAGTTTTCATATGTAAAATGATAAAAAGAGAATGATTGGTTTGACTTGATACATGACTTAATAAAGTACTTAGAACAGTGTATGACACATGTAAGTTGTATTAGTGAGTGTTCTCCAGAGAAACAGAACCAATATATATATACACACACATGAGGACTGGCAAGCCCGAATTCCTTAGGGCACGCTGCAAGTTGGGAACTCTGATGAAGGTTTCAGTGAATTCCCCAGGAGAAGCTGGCTGGATGAAGTAGAGATAGAAATTCTTCTTTCTGACTGCTGAAATCATCAGTTCTCCCTTTACGATTTAAAAAGATTTCTCTCAGAGCTGAAGCAATCTCCTTTGTTGATTGCAGATGTAAGCTTTAGAAGCAATCAACTGACTAATGAGTTAAATCCACGAAATATCCTCACGGTAACAATCAGGCCAGTGCTTACTTGACCAAACACTGAACACCATAACCTGGCCAAGTTGACATATGAATCTGACCATAACAAAAGCGTTATTATTAAGGTGTATTTGTGTATGTATAAGCACCCACATATATACTTTCTCACATAAGTACTCACTGAGACAGTGCCATAAAGATTTGATCTTGCCCGTGTAGGTGGATAAACTTCTAACAGAATAAAAGCCTTGCAGCATATAGTGGTTTAGAAAAAGTAAGTCAATCTAAGAAATACATGAAAAGTGATTTTATAGTTATAGTGGGAGTTATAGTGTAGCTCTTTCCATCTAAAACAAACACTTATGCTTACATTTGTAAGTGGATATAATTATGTCTAAAGATAGCAGCTATTTTAGTTCAAATTATTGTTCTTTGGTGAAATTAAGTTACTTCAAAATGTTTCAAAATTTAAAAGTTTTATTTATAAATTTTCTCAAGTATGTATTATATATGTATATATATTTCATATATATATATTTACAAATTCCTTGATAATTTTGATAATCTCACCAAAATTCTTAGTAAGGCTAAATCTATTTTCTCTCTAAGCATCTCTAGTCATTTCATTTGATATCACAGTTTTAATATAGAATGTTGGATAATGCAGAGTTTAAAATGGGGCTTTGTTGCTATAAGATAGTGGGTGGAAAGATAGCTTCAGAAACATTTTATTCTATTTTCTTTCTTTCAGATAGACCCCATGTTTGAACATATTTAAAATAATGACTGTAGGAGAGTCTACTACCTTCCTTAAGTTAATGTTATTTACACTTCACTTTTCTTTCAAATGGCCAATGTATTTCAGTGCTAATTATTTAAGTGCTTAGATCAGGCAGAATACATTAGAGTAATTCAAGATAAGTAAATTTTATTTTTATAAAAAAATTCATGGGATTGGAGATAAATCAAAGGTGATGCCTCCTCACTTGATATGGTTGAATAAGCGTCATTAATTATAAATTTGCTTGAAATAGTAATAGCATACATTTCTTGAAACTTCTTTTTTTTTAAAGGTTTATTTTATTTATTTATCCCCGCCCCCACCCCCCGTTGTTTTTGTGCTCATTGTCTTGCTCTCTGTGTCTGCTTGTCTCCTCATCTTCTCTTTAGGAGGCACCGGGAACCGATCCTGGGACCTCCGATGTGGGAGAGAGGCATTCAATCACTTGAGCCACCTCAGCTCCCTGGTTGGTTGTGTCTCTCATTGTCTCTCCTCTTTGTCTCTTTTTGTTGCTCCAGCTCTCCATGCGGGACAGCTTGCTTTCACCAGGAGGCCCCGGGAATCGAACCCAGGACCTCCCATATGGTAGATGGGAGCCCAGTTGCTTGAGCCACATCCACTTCCCTCTTGAAACTTCTTACCTGGCACCCTGAGCTGTGGAACTATTTGGGGAAAAAAGCAGCATGGTAGAATTTTTTTGTTTCTAAAAGAATTGTTAGGAAAATAGCTGTGGCTCAATTGGTTGGGCTCCTGTTTACCATATGGGAGGTGCTGGGTTCAATACCCAGGGCCTCCTGGTGAAGGCAAGCCAGCCCACATGGTGCGGTGAGCTGGCGCAGCAAGATGATGCAACAAAGGGAGACAAGCAGACACAGAAAAACGCAAAGCAAATGGACACAGCAAGCATAAGCAGCAAGGGGGGGATACATAAAATAAAATAAAAGTAAATAAATCTTAAAAAAAAGAATTGTTAGTGTTTGCAGTAAAATCAGGGCCACCATTTACATTTGTGCAAGTTGTACACTGCTAGGGTTGCTCAGCAAAAGGGCAGGTACAGTCTGAAATCCAACTCATATTTCATTTGCTGTGAGCCTTGGCATGGGGCTGCATCTGCATAGAGGCAATGGCTGGGCTGCCAGGACCCCAAATGGAGTGCATAAAATTTACCCAGAAGAAAACTAGCTAGAGTCTTAGTGGTAGACATAGTAAGTATGAGATGAGAACTACACACCTAGGAGGAGATGAAGAGTGGGCAGTAGAGAGGTCCTGCGGGAAGCCACATCTGGAGATAGAGTGGGCAAGTAGTAGCTAAACCGTGGAAATTAATTATATCTCCCAGAGAGAGTATGTAGAGGGGAAGAGAAGTGGGGGATAGGGAGGAGAGCAGTAAGTTATGAAGTGCAGAAAAGAAAAAGATCCAGGGAAGGAGACTGAGAAAACCCCATCAAACAGGAGGAGACCCAGAAGAAAATGCTGTCAAAAGCTAAGGGAGAAGGGGTTAGCTATATTAAAGATTGTAGCTCGGTTTGCATTTAGGAAGTTATTTAGTAACTTCAGTAACTTGGCGATTTTCAAAGCAGTAGTGCCAAGGTTTGAGGAGCAACTCAGTGTGGAAAACTTTCTAAATGTTTGGAGTCACAGGCAGAGACAAACAGGAGCCAAAAAGTATCTGCATATGTTTGAGATATGAGAAAAGAAAAACTTTCATTGACTCCAAGAGATAGTGCAAAGTTGTTTTAATCTTTTTGCTGTTAGTCATAACTCTTCTGAGCTAGTGTCATGAGTGAACAGCCAAGAAATTGTAGTGACCCCAAAAGGCACGATTTCTGGCTGAGCTCAAATATACCCTTATAAGCGTTAATTGGAAAAATGTTAGACATATACATATCTGTGACTTCTTGATCATCATCAGACTTTTCAGAAAGCACTAATTTTAGCTCTGAAGTCCTGTTGAAGACCTGTGTTGCAGGAAATCTGTTATTATATATTTATTGGATACTTATCATGTATAAGGTGGTACAGGGTTACACACTTGAATTAGGAAGAGAGGAGGGGAAGGGAAATAACATTTACCGAAGACCAGCTGTTCTTTTAATTGCTTTCCACAATTCCCATATGAGGTCATTATTGTTTGCTCCATCTTACAGATGTGGAAACTGAGGCTCAGAGAGTTTAAATACCTGTCAGAGGTCATGCACTAATACTTATTAGAGCCTCCAAAGTTAACGTTTGTTACACTTGCCCTTCCTTATCCCTCTCTCCCTTCCCTCAAGAGCCTGGTTGTTCAGTAAGAGGCTCAAATATTGCACATAGCAGGGTGGGCCAAGTTTCGTAAGGAGGTACAAGTACTTTAGGAGTATAAAAAAAGGAAAGAACGTATCCACAAGAGGGTCTAGTAAAGGTTTCAGGGAATTGAAGTCACTGAGATGAGGCATCAAGGACTGGCTGTAAAGACAGTGAGGTTGTGAGGAAGGTGGAGATGGAAGGGGACGTTCCAAGCAGAAAGAAAGGCATAAGTGATGGTGCAGAGAGTGACAGGAGTGAGGGCCGTTCTGAGAACAGATGGTATTTAAGTCTGGCTGGAGGAGAGGATACTTACATGGAAATCAGGGCACATGGGCAAAATGGAAACTTAGGAGCAGATTATAGAGGATCTAGGACACAGTCAAAAGTTAACACTGCATTTTCTGGGAATCTGAAGCATTTTTTAAAAATTTTACATTATATAAATTAGGAGAATTATCAAACATTCTGAAAAGGAAAAGAGTATCATAAACTGACATAGACCCATCACCGAGTTTCAAAAATTATCAGTTGCTAATATTGTTTTATGATTCCCTTTCCCCTTGTTTATTTTGTTTTGTTTTGGCTGATGTATTTTAAAGCAATGTCTAAATATTATACTGTTGCATCTGCAAATAGCAAAATATGAATTTCTAACCAGATAGGAACTTTAAAAAACATAGCCATTGTTTCATTATCAATCCTAATAAAATTGATGATAATTGCTCAATATCATCAATACCTAGTCCACGTTTAATTTTCCCCAATTGTCTCAAAAATGTCTTTTTACAGTTGGGTTGTTTGAATCAAAGGCCAAAGTCTACACTTGACATTTAATTGTTATAATTCAAGTCTCTTTTATTCTATAGCAGTCTTCTCTTTTTATTTTTCCGTGCTGGGATGGTTAATTTTGCATGTCAACTTGGCTAGGCTATGGTGCCCAAGCTGGTCAAATATTAGTCTGGATGATGCCATGAAGGTGTTTTGTATATGTGATTAAGATCTACAGTCAAATGACTTTAATTAAAGGACATTATTCTTGCTAACATGAGTGGGTTTCATCCAACCAGTTGAAGGCCTTAAGAACAAAATCTTAGGTATCCTGGTGTCATGGTTTGAAACTGTATGTACCCCCAAAAACATGTTCTTAAGTCTAATTCATTCCTGTTGGTGTAAACCCATTGCAACTAGTACCTTTTCATGAGGTTACATCTTTAAGGGTGTGACTTACCTCAGACAGGATGGATCTTAATCCTATTACTGGAGTCCCTTATAAGCAGAATGAAATTGAGACACTGGAAGAAAAAGCCACAGGAAGAAAGAAGCTGAAACGGAACCTGGAAGAGAAGGAAGAGAGCAGGAAATGCCGTCATGTTCCTTGCCACGTGACAGAGGAACCAAGGATCACCAGCAGCCAGCCCCAGAATGCCACAGTCTTCAGGGAGAAAGCATCACCTTGATGATGCCTTGATTTGGACATTTTCCCAGCCTCAAAACCATGAGCGAATAAATTCCCATTGTTTAAGCCAAACCATGTAATGATATTTGCTTAAGCAGCGCAGGAGACTGAAACACCTATAGAAGAGGAAATCCTTCCTCAAGACACAATGTCAACTCCTATCTGAGTTTCCAGCCTGCCAACCTTTGGATTTCAGACTTACCGGACTGCAAAACTGCATGAGCCAATTCCTTAAAATCAGTCTCTACACATATATCCTATTGGTTTTCTGGAGAATGCTTACTGATAAACATCATCTTTTTTTTTAGGACATTTATCCTATTGACAGAGAATGTGTCACATTCTGCATCAGTCTAATTACTTCCTCATGGTGTTACTATCACACCCCCCCATCTGTATTTCTTGTAAACTGCTAGCTAAATTTAGAGGTTTTATTAGGTTCGGGTTCAGTTTTGAAGGACAACCTTTTATAAAGGTGTACTTCCTATTTCATCATATCTGGAGGCACATAATGTTTGGCTGATCAGTGGATCAAGTGTTGAATCCTGGGTGCAACGTTTCAGCCATGATTTCTGCATCCATTGAGGATCATTGGCTATAGCAAATTTTTCATGGTGTGTTGCTAAACAGGCCCCTGAAGTTTTTGTGCTGAGGAATTATAGGTTCAGAAATGTGCTTTAGCACTAATGAAAGATGTTGTTAATGGGGGAAAGTATGGGAGGGGCGGTGGTGGGGTATATGGGAATCACCTATATTTTCAATGTAACATTTATATAATCTAAAACTTCTTAAAAATAAAGAAAAAAATACCCCCTCAAAATTGAATAAGAAAAAAAATGTGTTTTATAAAAATTAATCTAACAAAAATTACAGAGGATGGAGTAGAGTGAGGAAAGACCAGATGAGTCTTGTTGGCTATTCTAGTTATCTAAAGAAGTAAGTTTAGGAGTAAAGGTGCTAGCACCAAACATGAAAAGATGGAGATAGATTGAAGGGATTTTGTGGAGCATGAAATCTATAGGACTTGGCAATAGAATACGTTTACTAAATCAAATATGATACTGAGGTTTTAGGCTTGGAGAAGCAGTGGTGTCATCAATGAAAATAGGAAAATCAGGAGTCATAATTGACTTGTTGCAGAAATTGTGAAGTTTGGTTTGAGAATGTTGAGTTTGAGCTGACAGTGGAATATCTTGGCTTAGACATCTGGTGAGCAGTTGGGAATGCAGGATTGCAGCTTGGAAAAGAATTTAGGATATGTCAGGTAATAGTTAAAGTCTTAAGGGTATATTTGATAGCTGATGAAGGGAGTAAAGTGAACAGAGAAAAGATTCAGACACATATTTGAGCAATCCCAACATTTATGGGCTTTGTCAACCCTTTCTCCCCAAAGTAACAGTTTATTTAGTTTTAGTTTAGCCCATGAGCACTCCTTTCCAGGGCCCATCTAATTGGCTGAGCCATTTCCCTTCCTGTAGCTCAGCTTTCTTCCTCCTAATGAAAAGAAATGCCCCCAAGACCAATGTGTGTTTCAACTCATGTTCCTTTATTTTTACCAAAACCAGACTGTAAAATATATAAGTTCTATTCTATTCTGCTACCACTCTTTTCTTTTCGCCAAATCATTTTTCTTTCTTTCTATGACCAGTCTATTCCTTAGGGAAGTTTGGCGGAGACTGAAAGGAAGAAGATAGGGCATTAAAATGAAGGAAAAGAGAGCAAAGACAACGCTTCTTCTCCTTTTCTTTTGGAGAGGGAGAATGACCATGTTTAGAAAGACTGTGGGAGATAATTCAAGGGAACGGTAAAGGGAGTTATATAAATTGCAGGGCACGAGAAGGCAAGAAGGTGAGTAGCTACAGAGAGGAGGATGAAAGTACAGAAAATTCTGGAAATAAAGGGCATGGAACTTGCAGAAGGTCCTATTAAAAGTTATTTTTTTAAAGATTTATTTCTTTCTTTTAATTTTTTAATCCATTTTAAACCCATCCCCCCTCCACCCCCCCATTAAAAGGTTTTGATGTCAGTCATCCTTCAGTGACGAGGGAGATCAGGGGTAGGTTGGAAGTTTGAGAATCATAGACAAGCCTCAGATTCAGGCTCTGCTAGACTTAACTGACAGTCACGTTTGTCATGCTTCTGAGTATCTACTTAGACTCAAAAGGATGTCCTACCCTTATCCCTATGTTGTGCTTAATTACCCATCACAATATCAATATTGCTCTATAAGCTAGTACAAATGAAGCAAAGAATCAAACTGACCTTCAAACCAGGCTTTCTTAAGTAGCCTGGGCGAAACTATGTTGGGAAAATCTATCAGGAAAAATGCTGAAATAGAGGATTGTAAATTAAACCCAAAGTTTAAAGTGGATGGACCTCTGAATACATTTGAATAATATTGAGGACAGTAAGAGTATTGTTGCATAGCTTATACCATTAGCAGTAAAATCACAGGAGCTACTGTGGGCATTTAGAGAACTAGTTGATACTTTCTTTCCACAAAAGGAATGTTTAGGATTCTAATCTTTCACCATGGAGTTCATTCTACTTTGACCTCTTAAGAATAAGTTAAAAAAAAATTGAAAAGTTAAACAAAAAAAGTTTTATCAATCTCTTAAAATATTTAGATGCAAGGAACGATGCTAAGAAGGGACCCCTTGGTTGTGAATGGCAGGAGCAGTAATTTGGCTGCATTTAATTTGTATTGTGTTAGAAAAGAAAGCCAGAGTGAGCTTCCCTGATCCCTGCTGTTTTGTAAGCCCTTAACTCCATTGAGCTACATCAGTCTTACTTTTAAGGGTCTTTTTTTAACGTTTGGTTTTTCTAAATTTTCTTTTAGTGCTAAACCCCACTAATTGTTTCCTTATAGCAGCTGCTTATGATTTAAGACTGATCATGGCACATATAATCCCTTGTTCAAAGCTCAAATGAGCATCACAAAAGACTTTATAGTTACCATCTCACGACAGAAAATACCCAGAAAATAATAGCTGTAAAAATTAGTTTTCTAGTAAGTGGAACTGGTTTTGATATTTTAAATTTCTGTGTACATCCACCCCCTTTTCCGCTTGGTCTCTCTTAATGTTCAATGAAAAATGAAAGGTGTAAAGTCTGAAGCTATAAATCTGTTTATAGCTCTAAGTCCCCTCCCTGGCTTAGCAGAGTTTGACACTACAATAAACACGGTTCTTCTGCAGCAACTCTGAATCTGGTTCTTGTATGATTCTTGATACGTTGCTGCTTTGAACACTGAAAGCTTTATTGCATTCTTCTCTTTCTGGTTGTTTTAATTCAGCAAGACTTGGTTGAGCACTTAATCTGTGCTAGGAGTGAGTAGGTAGTTCTAGGGCCTAGAGTTTAGTTTTGCTTTAGTCACTGGAGTAATGTGGTTAAAACTATAGTGATTGGGGGGGGGGGTGAGAGGGAAATGGGATTGGTGGTGTAAATAATAGTTCCTGAACAATAGAGGTAAACTAACTTAAACATGCACATTTTCCAAGTGTTTTCAATCACCCACCCAGCATATTTCTTAAAACATTGCCTTTTGATTTTAGGAAATCTGTTTGTTTACTTCATCCTATCTGAAAAAGAAATTTTATTTTACTTTATATCTACCATGATTAAAAATATCAACTGTGGACTTATTAATCATTACTATAGGTAGGCCAGGCATTTTACAAGATGCTTTGTGTATAATGTTTGATTTTACGGATGAAAAAACTGAGACTCAAAGAAGTTAATTAATTAGCCTGCCAAAAAAACACAGGTGATTGCACCCAGGAGTTCAGCCTGGATCTATTTGACTCCAATGCTTGGTCTCTTAACCACCAAGATACTTTACGTATGTTATTTTAAAATATTTCCCCCAAATTCTGCTTTTTTTTCTTTTTTTACTTTTTACTGAGGCATTTAAAAATAAATTACTCACAAACATACACACATACAATTTAACTATACTTTTATATAGGGACTCCTACAAATTTGCTCATACAATTTCAAATTTGCTTTTATCTTTAAAACATACATTAGTAGCTCAAATTATTTGCAAAGTTGAAAGTCTGTAAAACAAAATAAATTTAGGGGATATAAAAAAGAAATATCCTTAAAAACTTAATATGCCAATAAAGCAGAAAATTATATGAATGAATTCAACGTTACAGTATTTATTTGGAAGAAAAAGTATTTATATTTTAGTTAGTTGTGTGCCTATGCTAACTACATAAAACACTATTCAGAAATAGAGTAGATGTATCCACACCTAAATAGTTACAGTACCTATTTTTTCAAGTCAAACATTAGATTTTTCCATCATTAGTACTATTTGCAATGCGATTTTGTACAGTTTCAGGACCTGTTAAAAGATTGGTTCCAAATTCAATGTCTTCATGGACATGTGATTTAAGAGTATGTATCTCATTGCACCATAGGCCCAAGTTAATAGTGCAGTCTAACGAGTAGACTTAGAGTCAGTACAGTTAAGGCTCTTTGTAGTTCTGCAAGGGAAAACCTGGATATTCCCTGTTCCTTGCCTCCATGTTGATAAAGTAGTGATTGCAGGAGTGCCTGAGCACATCGGAAAGCAGGCAGGCATCAAGCATGCAGTGACCACTGACATGGCGCTTTGCTTCCAGAGAATGAGGTGCAGACTCGAGAAACTATGACTTTTAAAATCTAATAAATTCAAGTTTGCAGTTTGAAAAGTTAGATGAAGGGAAACGAAATTTTATTCAGAAGTTAACCTGGAAGGGTGGCTTGTGTGGTGACAGCACGATATGACCACCACATATTATCCAGGCTCATTTTATGCAGCAATGAGGAATGAGGTTTTTTTTTTTTTCTATTGGCTATTTTTGATTAGGCAGCCAAACTGTCAACATTCTGTTTGGATTTGAAATACACCCCTGAAATCATGTTTATAACTCTTTGTGTTTCACTTGCCTCTGGAATTGCTAGGTTTATCTGGCATAAGCCAGTTTAGACCAACACTTTCCTGCAAATCCACTTAATTGTGAATTTTCAAATGAATGGGACTTTTAAAACCCCACTGGTGATCTGGCATCGGCTCCATATCCATTCAGTTAACTGATCTTGTTGCTTCCACCTCAGAAGGGGTCTCCTGGAGCTAGAACTCTCTCTGCATCCTCACTGCCACAACCTTAATTCAGACTTTCACCATTTCTCTCATGGACCAAGGCAACAGCTTCTGAAGAAGCCTCCTTAGCACTCTGTGCTCTCAGAGTTCTGAAAACACACTTGTTCTCTACAGTCCATTATTAGATCAATGACAATGGGGTCCAGACACCCGGGTGTGGTTAACCAGTCCCCCTAAATCTCCCTTTCCTGCTGCTACCCACCTCCTTTCCCAGTCTACCTATGTTACCACCACCCTGAGCTCTCCTTGCTCTGATAGCTTGCTGTGCCCTCACACTTTCATGGGCTTACCTTCTGCCTGCACTGCTGCATCCTGCCCAGGTCCCGAACTTCTGGCCAACTTTCAAGAGCCAATTCCAATATGATCTTTGGCTACAAGCCATAAACGTTTAGGGAATGAAACCTGCTTGTCTTCATGATTCTATGGTAGTGAAAAGTGTAATTAAAAAAAAAGTTTTGTTGTATTTCAATAATAAAAGTGTGTCTGGAATTAAGCTGAACTTATTTACACTTTTCTAGGATAGAAATCAAAACTCCATTCTTATTCCGTCAGCTCTGGCTGCCAAGAATTTCCAGCGTATGCTTCTTTTTCATTTTTTTAAAAATCTCTGGCAGAATTTAAGTTTGTTTTCATAATTGTCCTCTTTTAAAAATGATTACCTCCTTTCCTTATGCCAGTTCAAAGGAGACAAAATTTACAATTCTAGTGATGAAAAGCCTTTACTGCAGCACCCAACTTCTTTGAACATATCTGTCTTCTCCAGCTATATTTTTATTACTTTCATGACATTGAAATCCAATCTTTTCCTGAACCTCATTCATTGTGCCTTTCTTTGCTTTTAGTTTGGTCTTATCATTTAATTGAAATAGACAGTACAGCATGGGAAAAGAGCTGAACACCATAGTTATTTGGGCTGAAATAGATTTTGGGTGGCTGAAACCAGGATAGGTAAAGATCTATATTATAGGCTTGTTACTGTAAATTCTGAATTGGAAGTCATTTGGATAGGGGCTAATTTGAAGTTTGCCACTGCAATTTAAAAATAGTTTGCTAGTAAGTTAATAATGCAAACTATTCTTTTTTGCAACTGCTGAATAACAACACTAATAAAAACTTTATCAACTTTAAGTATTTTAGAGGTATTTGTAATTACATAAACTTATTAGAAAGATCACTACAAATATCCTTATTTATTTATTAAGGTGGTCCTTATAAAAGATTTAGCTTGAGTTTACTGGATTAGACCAGAAGGACAAGAATCCCCAAAAAGGCCTTATATGAAGCTCCGAATCACTCTTCCCTTAGGGCTACTAATTTTATTACCTTACTATTGACTTCAGCCTTGTTTTCACATCAAAATCTTATCTTCAAATAGATACCAGCCAGACATTGAGACTGTTACCCGAACAACAAATATATCCACTTAATATCAGATTGTTAGCCTGGTGTAGTTGGAAGCAACAAATGTTATTGGGCTTAAGATAATCTCTAATTCAAATATTTATTAATTTGTATTGCTGTCCATCTGTTCATTTATACCAGTGAGGTTTGTTTTATTTTTTTACTTTAAAGAGAAAAAAACCTACCTTAAATAATGTCCTGGCTTTAATTTTAAAGGTTAATAATCAAAGAAACTTTTGTTTCATTTGCAATGTTTGACAGAAAAGAATTGTGGCTCCCAAATTTTGAAATACTACTGTGTTTACTAAGGTAGCTTCCCTTTTTACAGGGAAGAAGGTCCAATTGAGAAAGAAGAGTGGTATTTCAGTCAGAGCAAAAGAAAACACCTGCCACTAATCCTGGTAGCACAAGTGGGGTCTGGAGTGTCCAGAGGAGCTGCCACAGCTGTGAATGGTGGTTGACCTCTGCTTCGGTTCTGCCTTGAGATGGCAGGTGCCAGGACGCCATTCTGTCTGCTCAGAAACACCCCCTTTTGAAGCATCGAGTTTTTTTTCCCTCAATTACGAATGCAGATTTTCATGTGTTTGTGACTTAGGCATCTTTGCTTATGGCAAGCTGGCTAAAGAGCTATAGGTGACATGTCTGGCTTTGGCATTAGTAACTCAACATTGAGAAAGAGTCTGTTCCCATTTAGAACACTGCAAAATCATTTCAGAAAACCTTTGACCACAGACATACCATGTAACCTAACAAAATGCCTTTGGATGATTGGTGCAACTAGAGAGCTGGCCTCTGAAACCTCATCAGCAAAAGCAAACAAAACTTTAAAGAGGAGGAGTCTTTTTTGGGGGGGTTGGGGAGTTGGAGGCTGTGTAGAGGTCCACAGTAACAGCTGACCTTAAAGTAGCTGGATTTTCTGTGGGTCATTTTTCTTAATGCTAGCATGTGGGAAGTGTTTGTCTTTAACACTGAACTGTTAGCTTTTCCAGGAGAGAGGCCATGTCTTTCTAAATCAGTTTTCCCTCACTATACCCTAGAATATTGGCAAACTATAGGCATTTGACCAATGTACATACAAATCAAAATAGAGTTAAATAACATGCTACTTAAATCAAAACTAGAATCTCCATTTTATTTCTTAAGCTTAGTGGTAAGTGTCATCTCATTCTTTTCTTTAGGTTTCTTTTACCCCATCAAATATAAAACCCTGCTTGTATAGTATTAGTGAGCATTTAGGTGTGTTTAAAATTACTAACTAGATCTCTTAAGTTTACATAGGTGGGCACAGAGGCTGTGGTCATTACTCATTGATTTACTGAAAATATTAGCAAAAATATTAATGAAAAACTTTTACTGAAAAAAGTCTTAGCTTCCATTTTTTTAATGGCACAATGATTTTTTGGGTAACAGAAAAAAGGGTTTTGTCAATTTGATGCCATTAACTTAGTCCTCTAGTCCTCTCCCTGTTCATCTTTAATTCCCCTTTCTCTTATTTTGAATGTGAGATCTTGGTGCCAGTTTCCATGACCCTGTGGGAAATGCAATTGGAAGACCTTTTGGGAGATACCAGTTGAAGACAGGCACAAGATCATTCTTTCTGAGGATCTAATTCTAGAGCTGTATCCCAACACTTAGCATCCCAAACCACTGCATTTAAATTCACACATACTGGGCTAAAGCCCTGGTTCACTCTCTTCCAAGAGACCTCTTCAAGCTTGAGTAGTCCTTGAGTTTCATCTTTGGGGTCATTCATGAAAGGGATATGATGATATTTTCCTCACTGGACTGATGTGAAGATTAAATGCAGTATCAGGTACAAGTCCTTTGTTGATGGTAAAATATACAAAATATGAAACATGTTATTGTTATTATTATTGTTGTTGTTGTTATTACTATTATTAGCTCACAGCTATTATCAGAAGTGCCACGACTTAGAGGGGGAATCTGTACAGTTCCCCTGTAGCTGATACTTGGCAGAAGGAGATATTTTGGTAGGCAGAGCATTCCTATATTCCCACCTGCAGTGATGCTCTGGGAATTAAGAAGAGGGTCCTTTACTTTGTTGGAGCCTTTCCTTTACTTCTCATCTAGACTTCTTCTTGACTCCTGGCCCAGAAAAGGATAGAGGCAAGAAATTGTAATTAATTCTGAAATGCTCCAATTCCTCAGGTGGGCTAAGCGCTGAAAGAAACATGACTTCATCCTTAAGAGCTAGAAAAGACACCTCCAGAATTATTATTTCCTGAAAGTATTTTTGTTCAAAGGTAAAGAAAATTGCATTGTGGTGCAAGAATAGACCAGTTGCCCAATGGAACAAAACAGAAATTCCTGAAAAGACATACATATATATGATCACCTGATTTCTAACAAAGGAATACAATGGAGAAAGGATACATTTTCTATAAATGGTGTTGGGTAATTTGCTATCCAGATGGGAATAAAACATCTTAATTTAGACTTTACCTAATTCAAAAAATCAGTTAAAGATGAATCCAGATCAAAATACGAAAGCTTTTAGAATAAACATTGAACAACCTCTTCATGACCTATTGGTCTAAAAAATGATTCAAAATGTTCATCAAAAACATCATCAAGAGAGTGAAAAGACAATCCACTGAGTAGGATAAGATATTTATAATAAATTTAGTTGACAAAAGACTCATATCCAGTATATATAGAGAACTCAAAACTATGTATATATCTATCTATACACATAGGTATCATGTATAATATAGAGAGAACTCCTACAAATCAATAGGATACTTCTAGGAAAAAAAGCAAAAATATAGTAATAGACACTTCATGAAAGAGTATATCAAAATGACCAATAAGTACATTAAAATGTTTTAAACTTAGTTAATCATCAGGGAAACACAAATTAAAACCACAGTGTGAAACTACTACCCACCCACCAGAATATCTAAAATGAAAAAAGATGGACAATGCCAAGTATTGGTAATAGTATGGTATGGGGGAAGTGAAATCCTCATGCTCTGCTGATAGAAGTGTAAATTGTTACAACTACTTTGGAAAACTATTTGGGGTATCTACTAAAACTAAACATATGGATACTCTATAACCTACAATTCCACTACTAGGCATATACCCAACAGAAATGCAAACAATTTCACCAAAAGATGTACTAGAATGTTTATAGCAGCATTATTTCTAATAGCTAAAAACTGGAAACTCCTGGGAACAAATGCCCATCAACAGCAGGATGAATAAATAAATTGTGCTATATCCACACAATGGAATATTATAAAGCAACAAGATTGAACAATTTACAAGTACACACAAAATTATGGAAGAATTTCACATATATTGAGCAAATGAAAGCAGACCCATTTTGTATTCTGTTTATCTAAAGTATAAACACAGGCAAATGAATCTATGTTGTCAGAGGTCAGGATAGTGGTTACTTTTGGTGGGGGGTAGTGACAAGAAAATGTCACTAAAGAATCTTCTGGGTTACTGTAACGTTCTATTTATTGAGTTGGGTGCTACTTGCATAGATGTGTTTGGTTTGTGAAAATAAATATATAGCATGTTATATACTTAGGATGTACTTTTCTGTATATGTATATATTAAACTATTTTCACATTCTAGCCATATTTACAATTATAGTTTCAAACCCAAATTTCTTTGAGAAACCTCATTGACTGACATATCTCTGTGCTGTTTACATGTATCTTGCAACACTAGCTGATATATTCATGCTACAATAATTTCTTAATTAAATTTTTTTCTCTTTCTTTTTGCAGGGACCTCCTGGTCCAAAGGGTGATAAGGTAAGAAAATGTGTAGCAGAAACAAAAAAGTTAGTGGATGTCCATATTGGTATGACCATCCTACATTATATTTCAACTTTTTAAATAGATCATCATGTACAGACTTTGTGCTAAAGCTATAATGTCATCTTCCTACATTGCAGGGAGAACAAGGTGACCAGGGGCCTCGGGTAAGTTGTACTCCTCCTATCCTGGGCAGAAAATTAGTTTTCAGCTCCAAATTTATTGAACAAAAGTACCCCACCCCCTTTGTAACTGCCTTTGTGTTGCATGGTTTAGTAATGGCTGGCAAAAATGCCATAGCACTTGTAAATGAAAAAGCCTTATTAATAGCTAATGTGTGTATCTGCTGCATTATCTTAACGTGATGCCTGTAAGTAGAACACTATTCAATAATTAGCCCTGCTGATTAAGGGTCAGAATCACTACTAAAAGTCAACAACAACCACCGTTCCAATGGCTATTGAGTTTCTTCAGAGTTGCATGCATTGTTTTGTAGTATAGAGGCCACGTGGATTTCTATTGAATTTGGCCTTTTTCTGCAATTAAACTTCACATGCTATTGCATACATATGTTTTATTACAGAGGATGAAAATATTAATACATTTTAAAATTTCATATTCTTCATCATAAGCTTGAATTTCTTAATTTTATAGATTTTTTAAGTAGATAAAAGATGTAAAACACTTTAACATTCTAGGGAGGAGGGTCGTTCTATTATTCTTCCCA